>JAFVLL020041200.1:0-22433 GCA_021397915.2 Tor tambroides | reverse complement strand
ATTTCAGTGCTTCACTAGTATACAGGTTTGGACTGAGTGCATTTGGAGAGTTTGTATTTTTGAGTAGATTTCACTTTTATTTAATGTTAATATGAAATATTTTCATTTTACATAATAAAAACATATGTAAATATGCAGCTGTAGTCTTTTTTGGTTAAACTGACTGCCAGCCTATTTCTTTTTTTCACAACCCTGCAGCTACTCTAGTTGGTTTATTTTGCTGTCTGAAATAAAATGATTTACAAACATCATGTGTGAATTGATTGCTGTGTATTTTAGTCCTTTTATGTTTAAATAACTTCTGACCGTTACATCAAAGCAAGCGTGATGTTTCTGATCTCTTAACGGAGACTCTACCTGCATGATCGGCAAGAAGAAAATTGCAGTTCTCAAGGAATACAATCTTAGGCGTCATTACTCCTCTCAGCATGCACTGCAGTCTGTTAGGTATGAGGCTGAGATGAGCTGCTCAACTCTGAAAAGGTCTAACCATGCATCATTATCTGTATATAGCTAAAATCCATAGTAATAAAAAACATTTTTATTGCCGCTTTTCAGCTGCCCACCACCTGGTTAGTAGTCACCAGGTATTTTGCGTTTAAGACCTCTGATCTAAGAGGATAGTGCTGCTTCTGCTGTTGTCCAGTGTTACTATCAGCATCCTCTTGGGTTCAAACAGACCTTTACTTCAGCCCTATACTGTTTTGCGGCCGGCCCGAACAGTGCTGCAGGGAATTTAATGTCTAAGAAACCTGCCTGATAACTATCAACAGAATTGACCGGGTATCTCCGGTCACCATATTCTCATCATTCTTTCTGCTGTGTGACACATCCACTTGTCTGGTTTGTCTCTAATTGGCCTACATAACCAAAATGGCCCATGGTTTTTCACAGCAAACATAAAAGTCACATAAAGGACAATGAAAATTTCCTCTGGATAAACCACGTTGTTTTGCAGTACATGACTTTCAATGACAGAAAGGTAATTATAATGTATTCCACCACGAGACACTTTTAGGCCTCCCTAATTTGTTTCTTTTTAATTCTCCCTATTTTGTAATCCCGAGGGACCACGCTCTGTGGAGAATAAACCAAGCGATTTGACGGGAAGACCCTTTAGGTAACTTGCAAACATAGTGGAGATAATGAGCTCACTAGCTTTATACCTTTTGTTTCAGATGGCTTTTTCTTTTTTTTAAAGTGCGCAGACTAAGGAAATAATTGGCTAGTTCTTGTTTCTCTTCATCAATAAAGGAATATAGGGGTTGCCTTGCCAGTGAGATTCACATTCAGTTTATTTCTTCAAAGGTGTGACTCACAGATCTCATTGGTGTTTTTAGCTGTTTTTGTTTTTAATCAAAAAACAGTTAGTAATTTTTCATGTTTTGGTTTGTTTGCACTATAAATTGAATTATTTATAGGCATTGTTATGGGGGTATAAAAGTAGTCTACTAGCCCAACTAGGCCCATGTATAAGTAGACATACACCCGCCCGCAACGGAATCTGATTGGTCCAAAGCATCATTCCTTATGTACAAAAAATATATAAGACTTGAGATTATTTGTGAAACTTTAGAACAAAATATCAGATTTTCCTCACGTTTCAAAAGCATACCTTTAAAAATGAATGCCATCTGGCGAAGGATCACGGAATATGATATAATGAGAACGTGACGTAACGCCGCGTTGCGTTCTGGGAAACTGCTTTGTTTTTCCGCCATACTTGCAGGATAGCGCTGCCTTTTTTTTTTAAGTTTGTGACTCCCTGAATGTGACCCACAGTCTCTGATTCTCCTCCGTGGCCATGGAAAAATTAATATTTATAATGACAACAATTATACTTTGCCATTTAAAAGTTTCCAACAAAGAAATAGATTTACTTCTGTCAGCTTGCTGAACACACTTTTATTTGGATAATTTAATATGATGGCTGAAGCAGCAGTGAGCGTCCAGCGGGTGACACTGTTTTCTTCAGTGAAGAATGAATAATTGTTTAACTTAAAGGCAAAAACAAAACAAAAGATAAGCAGTTATCTGTATAAAGAATGAGAAGTAACCATGGAAACGGACAGCATATCCTGCTAATATGGCGGCGCCTTCCTGAAATGCAACGCGGAGTGAAAAGAATGTGACGTAACTCCTCATTCTGTATAGGATATGCAAAGAAATGCAAGGTATGTGTTTTTTTCTGCGTTCTGATTGGATGTGTTTGGTAATTGATTGTGTCTCGTCGATTAAGGACATACGTTTATTTTTAAGTATCGGTATTTGCATGTTTCAGTCAGCGCACTTGTTTGTTAGTCAGTGAACTGGCTAGGGAGTCGACCATTTTAGGCCTGTGTTTATGTTATAGTGCACTATCGCGTTCACGACAAATATTCTCACAACGCTCTTGCAACGTTGTTCAGCTTCTAGGACTGTGTCTGAAATCACCCCCATACCATACTCTTATATAGTGCACACTTCAAGGAGACAGCCATCTGTAGTGGTGTCCGAAACCAAAGTGAACATTATGGAGTGCACTTAGATCTCATGACGCACCAAAAAAAAAAAAACAAGCATAGCCTACAACCAATGTACACTTCCGGCACACTCAGTCTACAAATTTGATGGCTCATTTTCAAGTTTTGGATATATATATATATATATATATATATATATATGTCTTGCACATTTCTAGAAAGATATCAGTTGTGATAATAATGATAATAATTTGCAAGATGTAATCATGTCGCAGGAAATTACTTCATCAATATCCCAAACTTGATTTAGTGTTACCGTTATACTGATTTATGACATTGCAAGTAAAACATAATGAAACATCATATTTTTTTACTCAAAATGTGATCTTTATGCATTCTCACTTATCAACTACTGTTGGAAGACTAGTTGACAATTGTGACTCCTCCCTACTTCAAAACAGCATCCCTATGGATTTTTATATACACATTAAGAGCTGAGAAGATGAATAAATATGTATTTCTCAGAGGCTCTGAAGATTGATTCAGGGGTTTTACAGTACATAGTGACTCGTAGCCAAAATCACTTAGAGCAGGAGAAGTGTACTACTGATATATCAGGCTGCAATCAAGTGTCTGACAATCACAGAAAATCACATGATTTAATCTCCAAAAGCCTGAAAAGCTTTCTAGTGCTATGCCGCATTATAGAAGTACAGGGGATATCCAGTAGGGTTTAGCAATGAATAGTATGCTTTATGATGCTACGGTGTTATAGAAGATCTTGTATCGTTCATATCCTTTGGGAGAGAAACAGAATCAGGAGGGTTCAATAAGGCAATAGGAGAGAATTATTTAAAGGTGCATCTCAGTGTCAAGCCATCCAGTATTTATTAAAACTCATTAAGAAAGGCTTGCTGGTAAATTCCCTAAGGTTTGAAGAAGATTGCTTTAATGATGTCTCAAGAAGCAAACTGTAGTCTGTACAATCTTCCACAACCAAATTAGCTTTAGTCCACTGGTATTTTGAGGTGAGCCATACAACTGGTTGATTAAGATGCAAATATTGAAATATACCCCTAGGAATACAGCCATGAATGTCTGCAGCTATAATTGTGTTTCCCAAGCGACACTTGACACTGTAACAAGTCTAGCCACCCTGTTGTTGACATAGAGTCAGGGATGTCAGCTGTGTTTCTTTCTGGCAAAAGAGATTGAGTATTTGTCCTCTGTCCTTAAATCCATCAAATTGCATTGTGACTTGAATAATAGATTGTCTGTCAAGCCTCCTGATGTCATTTTTTTTGTCAATATTGAAGTAGCTTGTGTGTCGTGGTACGCTATGGGACTTGCTGCTCAGTACATGCCTGCTGAATTATTCTGAGCACAAAGATAAACACACCCAAAATGTCTAATTTGGAGGCATGCTGACTGGTATGGTAAGGAAGCATGAATGTTGATCAATGGGAGTTGTGTTACTAAAATAGAAAAAAGGATCAATAAAGCAAGCAATGTTTGCTTGCAGAAGCTGCACAGTTTTCCAGTACAGTTTGAATATATCAAAAAGAGACGAATGGACGTTTTTCTTCCATTTCTTGATGATTTTCATTTGATTGATGTGCATTGTGAAGGTCACAAGACCTTGAATGCTTGTAAACAAGTACTCTAGCTTGAGAGCTTGTTCTCTAGCCAGACCAGACCAAAACCAACCACTTTCCATTTGTACAAAATGTACGGAGAGAAAAAAAAAATGAGCGAGAGAGACCGAAATCCTAACCTCATGGGCAACATCCATTTTAAGTGCATGTTAAGTTTATTCCCTCCTGCTATATGTGAAATTTTGCTTGTAAATTTAAACTGATAACACCTACAGCTGTTTTGTCGTTTTTCTCAGTCCCAAAAGTCTAGTGCTCTGAAACTAGCAATGAGGAGTATTTTTAGAGCTCTGTGATGTACAGTTTTACTCTTAAGCTTACATACCCCTTGTATAATCTTCACAATGTTTTTACTGATTCATATTGCTAAAATAGATTTTAAAAAAGATTAAATGCAAGATTTAATTCATTCATTTATTTTAACTTTCATTTAAAATTTTAAATGAGATTATTAATTTAAAATGATTTTTAGATTACCATAGACATGTTTAGAAAAACTGTGGGAAAAGCTTTATAATAATGAAAGGTTGTTTCGAATTTGGGCCGAATATAACTCGGATAGAAAGGAACTATGAAAGTTCTCAGAAAGCAAGTGAAATGTGAAACTGAGTAAAGGCCATACCGAACTGTGAAAAATGAGAGTGCAGAACATTTAATAGTCCTCCGGTGTGTCATTCATTTCAGTGCAAGACCTGTTGACAAAAGACATTTGAGTTATTTGTTAAAAGCTTTAGGGACTGCAGTGTCCCCACCCACCCGCAATAGTTCCCAAGCATCAGAGAACAAGCTCGCTGCTATCAGTTACTCCATTCACAGCTGGTGGTCTCGTCATGCTACGTTTAATTTTAGAAAGAGACATTTTTTTGGATTGAGTCAGCATCCAAAGGCATTCATCTTAAAGCAAAGTCAAACTTTGTGATGAGATGGAGCTGTAACTACTAGATGTTGTCTCTTAGGTGAGGAACTGCTGCTGTTGTTATTTTCAAGCCATATACAAGCTCAAGTTTTGATGGTGTCCTTAAAGCTGAAGTGTGTCATTTATTGAAATATTAAAAACTTTCTCTTCTCCTGTCCTAGTTTGATTTCCCCTGAACTGTGTAAATACTGTACTGCTATCACCATCTGGACAAAACAACGTCTTAAAGGAAAAGTTCACCCAAAAATAAAAATGTTCTGAAAATTAACGTCTTGTAAATGGTGATTTCTCTTCTGATTCAGACAAATATCTGTTTTAATATTATGGACTCTGAAGCAACTGGAAGCAAGGATTTGAATTTAAACATTTTTAATGATGGATTTGTTTCTTAAACACACAGCTTTTCACTTCACATAACATTAATTGACCAACTGGAGTCATGTCGGTTACGTGGAATATTGTGATGCTTTTATCAGATGTTTGGACTCTCATTCTGACGGCACCCATTCACTGCAGAGGATCCATAGGTGAGGAAGAGATATAATGCTAAATTTCTTTAAATCTGTTGAAGAAACAAACTTACTTACTTCTTGGATGGCCTGAGGTTGAGTAAATTTTCAGTGAATTGTTCCTTTAAGGAATTGTGTGTGTTTGGGATGGGACTATCCAATTGTGGGACCAATGGAAAATGAAGGTAATGTTTGGAATACCTGTTTGAAAATGTAATTTTTTAAAGAAAATGTTTTCATTTTTGTTTTTAAATTCATTTTGGTAACAAAGCCTTTTGGTTTCTTTCTTTTCTAATATTTAACTTTTTGACATTTATTAACATCACTGAATGAAACATACACTTTTAATGTGTGAAATATACAGGCACCAATATGTTATCCCATACTATTGAAATTGACATATATTGTCAATTTCTGGCAACCACAGCACAGCTTGCTGTGTTTTATCTTAAAACAGGACTTTTTTAACAGTGAAATTTGTTTCACTGAGACTTGCACCTGTGACCTTTGGGTTATAAGTCTGACTCTCTATCCATGAGGCCACGACTGCAGAGAGTATAAAGTTTCCTTTATAGACACCAACTGTTTAACCATCAATGATGGTTAAATGGTAACAATGTGATTTAATTGTTATCATTTAACAACAAGCTCAGTAAGACATGGACACTAAAAGGAGAGCTTCCATCCTGATGACCTGTGAATATGTCCTTTGTGTTTTGAAGGTCAAAGTATTTTTAAATCTATGTATCTCTACATGTAACTGAATAGAAGTGCAATTATTCATTTTGAATGTCACTCGAGTATAGTAGTATAGTATAGTAGTGAAGTACATTTCCTCAGTACATATTATATATTGACATTCTTTACATATGACCTTTTGAAAATGTGTGGCTAACCCTCTTACAGTGATGAAATGAATCCATGATCCACTGCTTTTATGTCACCATAACTGACATATCAAATGCATCTTCAGTCACTTTAGTCATCTACTAGCTCTATATGAACCCCTGAGAGAATCAGGCACTGTCAATCACTCTCCATACCACATCAACATGCATCTTAATGCAGCACATCACAAAATGATCAAACACTATTTGCAGTAAATTCAGGTCAGTTGGGTTATCTAGCATTAAATATGTGAGAGTGTTTCCAGACTAAGGTAACACAAGCTTATCATGGACATCTACTGGATATTTGATTAAGGGCTATAAGCTCTGGCCGGTATGGTTTTGCATGCACAATTATGTCTAGAGCAAAACCGCTTTAATTTGTGCCAAGAGTTTGACCAGGTGACTAAATCACAAAGGGTGACTTTGTTCTGAAAGTCATGTAGAATCAGATACACGGTCATTTGTTGATGGAGAAAGCTTATTTGAAACATTTAAAGCTTTTTTAACAAGATGAGGTTGCTGATATTTTTGTGTGTGCAACCTTGTTGGCAGTGGCTACATACCTCCACTTGCCTATTCTCAGAGACTTTACTTTTAGTACAAATTGCCTATTATGTTTATTAACACTATTTGTCTGTTTACACATACTGAGTCTTTTACACTTTGTCCTACAAGATGCTATTTGCTATTCTTAGTGCAAACAGTATCTACCACTATTTACACTGTACATTAAGTATGAAAAGCTATGTTCTTAATGAAGAGCTTATAAAATGTGTAAAAGAGTCATTGCACACAGAGATATGCTGCAAGGAGATGGCTGTTCTGACATCTGTACTGAACTGTAATGGGCAACAACGTTGCTATGATGAGAAGAGCCAGGTATGCTTAGGCATTCTGTCCTTTATAGGGTCACATCTTGTGACATCACATCCTGTTTTTGGTTTGTTTAGATGTCTTTGGGTTGTGCTGAGTTCATATGTCAGTTGAACTCCACCAGAATTCATTTGGTAGCGGACTGAGACCCCTCCGAAAAGGTTGTTCTCTGTCCGCTTGTTGGTGCGCACCAAGGTTCAGATGGCAGAGTCCATGCATTCAAAGAAACCACTCTAACAGAGCAACCGCACCAGAGTTTGCTTTAATTGAACCAAAAATGTCAAATTGTAAACACACAGCCATAAAGCTACCATGTGAAGTCTTTTGAAACCCATTTTCACAACAGGTTGCTTTGATGTTGAGGAGAGTTTCCATATGTAGTGCATAAGAGATCAATCCGCAAAGAGCAGCCCAGATCAGAGGTAATGGCGTTTCGAAAAATGGTAACTTGTTCCATGTTCCATGGTGTATATTCCCTCACAAACACATTATAAATATGATGGACTTCATAGAGGTAAAGCAGTTTGAGGTAATTTAATTAGTCTTTTGCGTGATTGCTTGCTTATGAACAGAATGAGCAAGTTAAGTGCTCCAGGGAAGAGACAGAGATTGCGAAGGGTGCCTGCACTGAAGTGGGCCCTGCTTCAGAATCCCGATGACTATTCATTGATAGCGGTCTCTGAGCAGTGAAGGGTAAGAGCAGTGCACTCTGGGAAGGAAAACCATCCACACCAGAATTGGAATATTATTCCGCTGCATGCCTCCAATAGACTGCAGTTTCCTTTCTGAAGTGCGTTAAGCCTCACAGCCTCTCTGAATTCAATCAGTCATCAGGGCTGGTGGCAGGTTAGTGCTTCTCTCTATTGATTTCAACCTAGGGAAGCCAGAAGCTGACAACATGCATTTTCAATCTCGACGGCTCTTGTGCTACTGTGAGAAGTTGCATAAATAATACATCCAATGCATTTTCATCAGCCGCTGTATTTCTGTGCGAGCGTCGCGTGGCGTGACGAGGCCAAAAGATGTGCATCTAGAATAGAGCTCCTCTGCTCTGCCACCATCAAGATCATGTCCTGCAGCGATGTTTTTGTTTTAAGATACATCGATACTTCATTTCTGAGGTGTGAAGAGGGGTAATGAATAGTTAATATTTCTGCCATTCACTGACAGTGATTAACTAGAATTATTACTAGAGTCCTTTACCACCACACGCAACACTCTCCGTCTCCGGATGATGGATGACGGATTTATCCAGAGACTTGAAAACACCCCAGACATTCGTTATGCAGAGTTCAATGAGATTCCATCTGCCAAAGGCATCCTCTTCTATTTCTCTGTAATAAGTGGACATTTTTCATATTGCTCTGATTTGTCTGTGGAAGACGCATTAATTCATTGAGATTTACAATGGAATGACAAACTATAAAAAGAAATAAAAACAGTAAGAGTGATGGCCCCAGGGACATGCTGGATTTCGATTCGGACTATAAATCTGGTGGAGGGAACGGTGTGGCAGATGATATTAAAACACTGCTGAAGCCGTCACACCTTATCTAGGTTAACCTTGAGCTTGTGTCATCTTCTTCGCCGTTCCGGTTGCCGTTAATGAAAACTGTTCAACAGCAAGCTAAATTGTGAACGTGCCACATTGTCACATTTTTCACATTCTTTGTGTTTCTAATTTACATGTGCTTCTTTATCACTCCTTTAACAGTTTGTGTTAGAAATTCATTAAAATACAAAACAGTTATTTAAAATTGTAATAATATTTAACAGTATTACTGTTTTTACTGTATTTTTGATTGAATTAAATCTATTAGTATTCCCTACTGTTCAAAAGTTTGTGTTCGGTAAGATTTTTAAAAATATTTTTTAAAGAAGTCTCTCATGCTTACTCAGGCTGCATTTATTTAATCAAAATTTAGTAAAACAGTTATATTTTTAAATACATTTGTAATTTTAAATAGCTGTTTTTCTATTTTAAAGCATTTTTGCAATTACTCCAGTTTTCAGTGTCACATGATCCTTCAGAAATTTTCTTATATGCTAATTTGGAGCTCAAGAAACATTTCTTCTTATTATTATCAATGTTGAAAACAGTTGTGTTGCTTAATATTTTGTTATACATTTGTTCATGATTCTCTGATGAATACGAAGTTTTAAAAAATGCATTTACGTTAACAAAAACATTTACTTAAAGTCTTTAAAGTACTGTATAATACATTTCATATATAAATTATGGATATATAAAATATTTATTTATTTTACACTATTTGGATGTTTTCTTTTTTTGTCCCTAATTTACAAATGCTTCTTTATTACCTTTTTTTGTGTATAGAAAGTTAAAAAATTGCCTGAAGTTCTTTATATAAGTAGCATAATGACTTATTCCTTTCTTTAGAGCGCTAAATTGTGGTCATTTCTATTTTAAAATTAACATAGAACAATTTTTGCAATAGCATGCTGCCCACAATTGATTATTTGTACCTCATATATTGTTTAATAGGGATCTTGCATATGCATATTTTTTCTTCCAATGAGCTGCAATTACTAGACAACCTAATCCCAATATCTAATCCTCCTGCCATTTTCTCTGGTAGGGTTGACCTCTATCACAGATAAAGGGACCACCTGCTTTTCCTTTCCTCATTAATAGTCCTG
This sequence comes from Tor tambroides, assembly GCA_021397915.2. NCBI lineage: Eukaryota > Metazoa > Chordata > Actinopteri > Cypriniformes > Cyprinidae > Tor > Tor tambroides. Next base: position 12,470 of record JAFVLL020041200.1, on the reverse strand, counting down.
AGCCCAGCCTGATAAACTCTCTCTTTTAACTGCATTTTGTCAGACAGTGAACCCTGACCTGTGGAACACAGTGTTCAAGTGTTCACATTTACCAGATGAGCCGGAGATGGAGGTCTCAGGGGAGCGATGCATTATCTATAGAGGGCAGTATTGACCTGGTGACAACCACTGGAAGAAGGATTGGAAGTGGCGCAATGAGCAATTAATTTTTTACTCTACGTTTACTGAGACAGTGCCATAGTAAAATAACAGAATCAGATGGTAATGGAAACAGGATTGACACCACATATAATAACGTTCAATCGGTCGTGCGGTCTTAGACTAACCAGGCACTATGCAATAGGTTTTCAGCCATTCACTGTAGGTTCCCTTAGTGGCTTTTTCCTTTTACCTCAAGCTTTAAGATCTTAAGGGAGAATCTGCTACTTAATGGGCTTTTAATAATGCATGGGCTTGCATCATAAAGCAGAACCACCATAACTCCCATTGACAATGTCCGAAGTGCTAATTGAGCTAATCAATCACTGACACATTGCGCAGTAGTTGAGACAGTGAGACAGCTTTTGTCATTAAGCATGCAGTCTGTTGGTGTTATTTGGTAAGGTCACGTGTAATGAATTGTCACAAGCTGTTGTAGCCTATATCTTACTACATGATTTGATGTTGGCATGGAAACTTGAAAGGTGTAGGAAGTTGTAATAATAAAATATAATTAATAGTTAAATTTTATTTGTAATTGTACATGAAATGTTTATGTTTAATGCAGTTTGGTTAATGATACTGAAATAAAATTCAAGGACAAGTACAAGAACAAAAAAATAAATAAGTAAATAAACTTACAATAAACAACACCCTTCAGTGGTTTGGGCTCACATAATTAATATTTTTATATAGAAAGGATACATTAAACTGGTCAAAATGGACATTTATAATCTTACAAAATGTTTGTGTTTCAATTAAATGTTGTACTTTCTATTAACCGAAGAATCCTGCAAAAATGTACCATCATTTCCACAAAAATATTAAACAGTACAACTGTTTTCAACATTGACCAGAATAAGAAATGTTTTTTGAGCAGTAAATCAGAATATTAGAATGATTTATGAAGGATCATGTGAAACTAGAGATTGTAAGTGAAGAGTTATGGCTTTGCCATCAAATTAATAAACTACATTTTTAAATACAAAACAGTTATTTTATATTGTAATAATAATATAAATATACATATACATAATACACTGCCGCTCAAAAGTTTGGGTTCAGTAAGATTTTTTATGTTTTTTTTAAGGGAGTCTCTTCTGCTCATCAAGGCTGTATTTATTCGATCAAAAATACAGAAAAAACAGTAATATTGTGAAATCTTATTGTAATTTCTAATATTGGTTTCCTATTTTAATATACTTTAAAATAGAATTTATTTCTGTGACGCAGTGCTGAATTTTCAGCATCAGTACTCACAGTTTTCAGTGTCACATGATCCTTCTGAAATCATTCTATATGCTGATTTATTATCAGTGTTGAAACTGTTGTGCTGCTTCATAATGTTTTTTGGAACATGATAATTTTTTATTTGATTCTTTGATGAATACAAAGTTAAAAAGAGCAGCATTTGTCCAAAATAGAAATCTTTTCTAATATCTATATAATACTATGACTTTTTATTCATTTAACACATCCCTCCTAAATAAAAGTATTAATTTCTTTAAAAAAAAAAAGAAAGAAAAAATGTACTGACCCCAAACTAAATAGCATTGTATATTGTAACACAAAATTTCTTTTAAAATAAATTCTGTTCTTTTTAACTTTTTATTAATCAGAGAATCCTAAAAAATCTCACAGGTCCCCCCAAAAATATGAAGCAGCACGACGGTTTCCAACATTGATTATAAAACAGCATATTATGTGACACTGAAGAATGGAGTAATGAAGCTGAAAATTCAGCTTTGATCACAGAAATAAATTATACTTTAAAGTATATTAAAATAGAAAACTGTTATTTTAAATTGCAATAATATTTCACAAAATAACAGTTTTTTTGTCTGTATTTTCGATCAAATAGATACAGCCTTTTATATATATTTTATATGTATATATTTTTTTCTTCTCAAAAATGTCTCTTTTTTAAGGATATTTCTATACTTCAACTGGAAAACAACAACAACAACAAAAATTGATTAAAACAGATTTTTTTATTATTATTTTGCAGTGTTCACAGACTCAACGGTGCTGTGGATAATGCAGAGGAGTGCTTTTCTTGTTTGTGATGACAGGTGCTTGGACTGCTAATAGAGAGCTTGGGTACTGTCAGACGCATTTCAAGGCCACGTGGTCCACTGATGGGTATCTTGGGAGCTTTCAATGACTTCCAACAAAGCCTTCCCTACACCATCTAAACTAAAGCACCACACATCCACATCCTGTTAGTGGTCACTGACAGTTAAAAATCACTGATTTCCTGTTGTAAACAACACATCGGTTATGGTTTTTGTTTATTATTATTTCATTCATTTTTATATTAATATTTATGTTGTTAGCAAAGGCTTTCTCACCAAATCCAGGACAGGTAGATAAGAAAACAAGTCATATATTAAGCTTAAGGCTAAAAAAAAAAGAAAAAAAAAAAAAAAAAGAGAGAGAGAGCTCAAATGAAATGATACAAGCATTTGCATATACATTGAAATACTGTTTTACAATACAGACGAGACAGAGACAACAGGCTCAATAATTTAGATTTTTAAATTAGCATTATTTTATATATTTTTCTGAACCTTTGTTATTATTTTGTTTGTTTGCAGAAACTGAGTTTCATAATTAAAAAAAAAAAGAGAGAAAGAGAGAGAGAAAAAAACAGAACAACAATATAGCAAAGCCCTGAATGTAAAGTTTTCAGATAAGACACAAAGATTTAGTTTTGAATATTCCGTCATTCTGAGAGAATTAAAGCTGAATTTATTGTTGCAGATACAAGGAAGACCGATATGGGAATAAAGTCCAGAGAGTAAAAGGGCAAACAATAAGAGCAGAGAGAGTAATGAGGTCCAAAGACCTTATATCTTCTCATGACTGAGATAATTATCTGACTGCATAGACAAATCTCTCATTTAGGGATTTCTAATAGGTTAATTCTGCTTACATTAAAACTATATCAACGCTGTAAATAATTCCCTGACATCACTGCATTAATTGGATGCTGTAAAGGTGAGGTTACTCATTTTAAATTAGCTGCGGAAAGAAAGCATTCATTAGAGCTTTGGCAATTTGAGACTCAGAGGAAACCCTGTAATACAAAAATCTATATAATGTAATAGACTTTGCAACCACTTCCTAAGCACATTAAGAACACATCAAAATTACATTTTGATATCTGTCCAATTGAAATAGATGTAATTGTGCAATAGTTTTGTAGCCAATTAAATCTCCTTGTTTTTCTTCTTCTTTTCACTCAGAGTCCTTTTCTACAATCATTTGAGCATCGCTAAGCTGTTCAAACACATTTCATGACAACTGTTTCAATATTTAGATGTGTACCGATAAGCTTAATCAACCTTTCCCATTGCAGCAGTGCTTTCAATGACATCTAACAAATCTTACAAACAACGTCCCTCTCTTCACTTGACAGTTTTTCAGCAACACGGTTTATTGGAAGGCTTATAACGAACTCATTATCATTATCTTTTATAATCGCAAATGTTTATTCTGCTCGGTTGAGTCACATTCCTCTATTTAAGCTGTTATTTACGCAGGAGTCCGTTGCAGAGCGACTGCGGTTCCCGCTGGCATCTGTTAGTGAGGCTTTTAAAAGCAGAAAAAAATGCACTACAAAGTGAGCGTTAAACTCATTAGGCATTTACTTCAGAGCTCGCTTCCCCTCCCATCAACTTCACATCCCCTCAGTCCGTCCCAAGACAGACAGGTATGAGCGAGGGGGAGTAGAAGCCTTCCAAGACTGAATATCAAAGACAACGTCTGCTTTTTCATCGACTGCTTAGGGATCAGATTGGAGAGTGTTTAGAGATCTCAATGGGCCTTGAATCCTTGGAGGGGTGGGGATTGGTTAGGCGTGAAGGCTTGTGCTATTGTTGACAAACTTGTTTTCAGAAGGATTTCTTTTTTTTGCCCTCCGTCTTAACGTGAGATGCAGCCATCCATCATGGCTGTTCTCTCGTATTGAGGTCCGGCTAGTGTTTGATGGAGCAAAAAGATGTGGTCTGTTTGTGAAAAGTAGTCACGTAATTTCGTTGATGATGAAAACCTGAGGTGTGCTAACACTCTTTCTTTTCTCGTCATTTCTCTTTCCATCAGAGTTCAAGCATTTTAATTGGCTCTGTGGGGTATATAATGGAGAGCTGGTGTACAGCTCATTTTAAGCAGACTGAATTTTATAGGTTTAGTAAAGTGTAAAATGGCTGTGTCAGACTTTAGAAGAATGAACACACACTGTGTTGCTTTCAGTGTTGATGGAACTGCAGCTGGCCTTTTTACGCATGTCCTAACCAGATGCGACAAGGACATTGTGTTAGTCGCTAGCTTCTTGGTACTCCTGCCTATGGCTGGGTGATAAATTGATATTTATTTTAAAATTTTAATCCATGACATTTACTAAAAAAAATAAATAAATTATACCGATATTTTGCCTACATCTTGATGATCAGGTGTGTGACACAGACAAGTTTCTTCTTATTATTTACTTATTCTGTTTTTATTATCTGTGTCTTGTCTTGCCACTGTCATTCTGTTTGTACTGTGGAAGCTTCTGTAATCAAAATAAATTACCCGTATGTGAAAACATACCTGGCAGTAAAGCTCTTTCTGATTCTGATTCTTCCTATTCTTTTTTCTTATTAAAAATAAAAACATTTTAAAAGAGTAATTAAAGTAAAATGACAGTTCACCCAAAAATGAAAATTCTGTCATTAATTACTCACCCTCATGTCTTTCCAAACCCATAAGACCTTCGTTCATCTTCAGAACACAAATGAAGATATTTTTGATTAATTCCGAGAGCTCTCAGACCCTCCCATATACAGCAAGGATCCTACAGAGATCAAGGTCCTGAAACGTAGTAAGGACATCGTTAAAATAATCCATGTGACATCAGGGGTTCAACCGTAATTTTTTGAAGCTATGAGAATACATTTTGTGTGCAAAGAAAACAAAAATAACAATTTTATTCAACAATTTGTCTCCTCTGCGTCAACTTGTAGCACAACGTATTTGTGTGCTTTGATCTTAACGTAAACAACGTATACTGTTCTGTGTCAGCAGCACCATGCGGAAATGTTGTTTACGTTCAGGATGACGCGGAAGAGATGAATTGTTGAAAAAAGTTGTTATTTTTGTTTTCTTTGCGCACAAAAAGATTCGAATAATCACTGTAGAACCCCTGATGTCATATGGATTATTTTAACGATGTCCTTGCTAGGTTTCTGGACCTTGAACTTGGTAGGTAGCCTGGTAATACCAAACTCTGCTACTTCGTTTTGCTTCGTAGACAGAGTCTGGAAGGGCATAATTGACAAGCGTTTACTTTGTCGTACCCGTAAGCCAATCGAACGCCTCCCCAGTTTCTCGCTGACGATCGGTAACAGTTGATAAATTAAACTTTTGCTAAAACCTGTCGGGAGTAGGGCCATAACATCACCTCCATTCAAAATGTGAACCAAACACTCTTCTTGTTCGGGCTTCAGTTGGCAAATGCCGGGAATATTCTCCACAACAGAACGAAACGCATCCCGTGTCTCCATGTCCGCTGTCGTTTTAGATTTCCCTAACCTAAACTACAATCTGATTCGGCACTTAGCGTCTACGTCACGGCTCTCAGCCCGCCCTCTGTTCGTTGGTTGGACGGCTGGTGCGAAGCCGGAGATAAACTGGGAGCTGGTTTTCTATATCAGACTGAGTACAGAAGTGAAATTGAGCGGAAGTACGAAGTCTGACGTAGTCAGGCTACTTGGTAGGACCCTTGCGGTAACACTTTATAATAACTGCATGCTATGAATCATTAGGTAAGCATTAGTAAATAGTCAGTTCATCCTTTATAAAGCATTGTCCCAACATTAATAGGCATTAGTAAGCAGTTTATAAATACAGCTATAAATGCCTTGTCCTTGATTTATAAGCATATCTATTACAAAGGAGATTTAAAGGCTCAGTTATCTTCCTAACAGAAAAAAATAAACAAACACAACACAGAGGGATACAGAGCTCAGAAATATTTATTTCAAGATGCAAAAAAAAAAATGAAACTGTACAACTGTACATTTGAATTTTTTTCCCTATGAAATTGCAGAGGTTTATTTTTCATTTTTGATCAAGTGTGTGTACAGTTGAACAGTTTCATTTTTTGCATCTTGAAAAAATATTTCTGTGTTCTGTATCCCTCTGTGTTGTGTTTAACTTTTCTGTTTGGAAGATAAATGAGCCTTTAAATCTCCATTGTAAATGCTTTACAAGGTATGAATAGTCTTCACTTTAGATGAGTTCACAATAGATGGCTGGCAACTAATAAATGTTTTATAACTACCTGACTTAATCACGAATTACAGCGGGAGTATGTGTTAATAAAGCATTTATTAACACAATGAGCAACTATTATCATGTGTCTACATAATATGATTTATGAATGTACATTTAAATAGTTTATTAATCATTTACTTACACTTTCTAAATGATCTTATGAACCACTGACAACTCCTAAATAACTGGTTTGTAAAAATGATAAATTGATCATTAATAAAGTATGAAAATAGAATTAATAAACATTACAGATATGCTCAAGAACAAGGCATTTATAGCTGTATTTATAAATTGCTTACTAATGCCTATTAATTTTGGAAAAATGCTTCATAAAGGATGAACTGACTATTTATTAATGCTTAACTAATTATTCATAGTGTGCAGGTATTATAAAGTGTTACCAAAATATCTTAATTTGTGTTCTGAAGATGAACAAAGGTCTTACAGATTTGGAACGACATGAGGGTGAGTAATTAATGGAAGAATTTTCATTTTTGGGTGAACTATCCCTGTAAGTTTTATGATTTAAATTCATTAGTCACCATTGTATTAAATTATGAAACACAGAATGAATGAATGAATAAATGAACAAATGAATGAAAAAATAAATGAATAAATACAGATTTTGGGAATAATTCATGTATTTAATTGATCCTAAATTTCTGTCTAAATTCTTGAGATCTAAACATGCAGAATGCATTTCCTGCCACATTAATGAACATTGTGGTTAATATCCATATTGAATGATATGGAAAAAACTACTGTGGTAATATTTGTTGGTTATCATCCAGCCCTACCCTTGCCCACTGTAAAATTAAACATCAAAATCTTCTGATTGTTTTTAATTTGTCACATTGCACAGCACTTGAAATATTATTATTTTTTTTTTGCACTGAATTTAGAGTTCATGAAATACTTTTGAAGATTTGGACAGGCAACTAAAATCGTGAGACTTTTGAATATAAAACATCATCCAACCATTATTACTTTGGAGACATGTCTATTCCACCTCCATCAAACGTTGCATAATTCACTTTCTGGGTAATTCTGGGTGCCAGGATTCAGAATTTTTCTATACCGTAGAGCGGATAGGATGCAATTTCGAGATAAAGAGCTTTGAAGCAAACTGTCCCTTGACTTTGAGGCTGCATTCATTCAGAGGAGTCTGCTCTCATTTCACATAGTGTTTGAACAGTACGAACATCTTCCCATGCCATTTTATTCCAATCACTTGCTGACTGGGAGACCATTTCAAACCGACTCTCAGCATATTTCACCCTGTTACAATCTCTGCTGGATAATTTGGACTGGTGTGGTGAATTATTACAGATATTACAGCTTGATTTAAACCTTATTTAGCCTGCGCTATCGATTTTCACTTAGTGCCCCCATAGCGCGCTGCCACAGAGAGTTGCGAGCGGAAAATGGCAAGTCTAATTCAATCCGCATACAGCAGGTAAAAATGACCTTTATTAGAGGGCTGTAAGTAAGCCAGGGGAGATCCATCCATGTTGTGTTAAACAGCGGGCCTCTGTGGAGCCTAGGCTGAATAAATTAGGAAGGAGGGATATCATTTATTGTGCACTGCTGCACCAGGGGTAAACTGACATAATTAATAATCCTGCTGGTTGCATTTGCTTCCATTCCTCTGAATTTAAATAGAGGTCCTGCTACTGAAATGTTGGACATTAGACTCTGGGTTCTTAGCTAGACCCTAGCAAATATGCCATGGCACTTTCTTTATTATCTGCGTAATGGATTACATACGCATCTGGTGGATTGACTAGTATTGAGGTTTCACTAATAGACAGACTGGGCTTCTCTGTGCTCAGTGTCTGAATTTCAATGTGTAAGGAATGTGCAAATGATGCTGACGAGCAAACATCTACAGTAATCCTTCCTTGAAAACAAATCTTGTATAAACAGCATGTTTATTGGATGGAGGACAACTGATAGCTTGTGATGACTGGATATGATTTTGTGGACATTTCATGAACGTTGACAGTTGTACTAGTATTGTATGAAATGATAATGTGTGTTTATTTATTTATTTTGTAAGCAAGAAAGTATCAATGTAATTAACTGGATAGGAGGCAGTCAGATGACCATTATGAGAGCCTTCATGTACATGTATGTATTTATATTTATTTACACTTGGTCATTCATTCATTTTAACTTCATTAAAAGAACCACCTAGTAAGGATAACTTGTTCATGAACTGGACTACACTGGTCGTGTTGTATGTTGTTTTTGCGAGCAGCCCACACAGCCAAATCAACAGAAAGATGTTTCTTACCATAAATTTGCATTACACATTTGTAGACAGTGTTATATTTCTAGCTGAGGTAATATACACTCACCTAAAGGATTATTAGGAACACCTGTTCAATTTCTCATTAATGCAATTATCTAATCAACCAATCACATGGCAGTTGCTTCAATGCATTTAGGGGTGTGGTCCTGGTCAAGACAATCTCCTGAACTCCAAACTGAATGTCAGAATGGGAAAGAAAGGTGATTTAAGCAATTTTGAGCGTGGCATGGTTGTTGGTGCCAGACGGGCCGGTCTGAGTATTTCACAATCTGCTCAGTTACTGGGATTTTCACGCACAACCATTTCTAGGGTTTACAAAGAATGGTGTGAAAAGGGAAAAACATCCAGTATGCGGCAGTCCTGTGGGCGAAAATGCCTTGTTGATGCTAGAGGTCAGAGGAGAATGGGCCGACTGATTCAAGCTGATAGAAGAGCAACTTTGACTGAAATAACCACTCGTTACAACCGAGGTATGCAGCAAAGCATTTGTGAAGCCACAACACGCACAACCTTGAAAAACAGGATGGGCTACAACAGCAGAAGACCCCACCGGGTACCACTCATCTCCACTACAAATAGGAAAAAGAGGCTACAATTTACACACCGAAAGCTCACCAAAATTGGACAGTTGAAGACTGGAAAAATGTTGCCTGGTCTGATGAGTCTCGATTTCTGTTGAGACATTCAGATGGTAGAGTCAGAATTTGGCGTAAACAGAATGAGAACATGGATCCATCATGCCTTGTTACCGCTGTGCAGGCTGGTGGTGGTGGTGTAATGGTGTGGGGGATGTTTTCTTGGCACACTTTAGGCCCCTTAGTGCCAATTGGGCATCGTTTAAATGCCACGGCCTACCTGACCATTGTTTCTGACCATGTCCATCCCTTTATGACCACCATGTACCCATCCTCTGATGGCTACTTCCAGCAGGATAATGCACCATGTCACAAAGCTCGAATCATTTCAAATTGGTTTCTTGAACATGACAATGAGTTCACTGTACTAAAATGGCCCCCACAGTCACCAGATCTCAACCCAATAGAGCATCTTTGGGATGTGGTGGAACGGGAGCTTCGTGCCCTGGATGTGCATCCCACAAATCTCCATCAACTGCAAGATGCTATCCTATCAATATGGGCCAACATTTCTAAAGAATGCTTTCAGCACCTTGTTGAATCAATGCCACGTAGAATTAAGGCAGTTCTGAAGGCGAAAGGGGGTCAAACACAGTATTAGTATGGTGTTCCTAATAATCCTTTAGGTGAGTGTATATATATATATATATATATATTTTTTTTGCTGTGGCGCTGAAGATTCTGCAGCATCGTTGATGGAAATCAGTGCAGGAATTACTGATGTGAAAAGAAAGACTTTGAAAGTGAAACAACAGTAGACTTGAAACTAGAGTTTAGCATCATTATCTGCAGAATTCAGAAACTCACAAATCAGAATCAAGTATTCAAGAGTGCTGTAATAATGAGTTTGATTTTTAAAACGTGTTTAAATAGTTAGGAGGAAAAAAAATAATTTGCAATGAAAATATATCTTTCAAAACACTTTTGGTATAAGGGAAGATTCATTTTTCATGCTTATCTATCGACAGTTATGGTAAAGAGAAGAAATGCTACAATGTGTGGCATCAACAGATAACTTTAAATGCAACATCAAGAATAAGTTTCTGCCTTATGTTGGTACATTTTCAAGCTTATTGGTAGATTTTTACCTCAATGCCTGTGGAAAGTAATTATTAAAAAAACAAAAAGGAAAACTTTTGCTGATAAGAAAGTGTTACATCACTTAGACAAGAACTGCAGTCAAGAAATGCTGAAACATTTTCTTCACTATGACTGAGCTTCATGAGAATAGCCTCCAGCAATGCTGATTTTCATGCTGAGGTAAATAATGAGGGCAGAGAGAGTTCTAGATTCATTTGTTTTGTCATTTCAGACTAAAAGAAACAGACTAAATGAAACACAGACTAAATACAGGCCTTGCTGATATTCTGTAATGCTCACCTCAGATTATGTGTTTTCCTTTTTACGTAATACAAAAATTCAATTTCTGCACACAGAAAAGGAAATTAATGTGATAATATTTTGTGTGATAATATATTGCCCAGCCCTGCCCTTGTGTGAAATTTCATTGGTCCAAAATCCTGATCATTAAATGTCATATGTTTTCTGCACAGAAAATGCATAAATAAGTACATTACAAAGAAATGCAGTCTGACTGCAGTTGATATTGGCCTTGTTAATATTCTTTTATGCTGCTCAGACACCTCAACTTATTTTCCTATATTCCTGTAATACAAAACAAAAGCATCTTCTTTAAATATAATTAATCAAAATTAATGTGTGTGATTAAGAACACTGCATGGGCGAATCAGTCCAATAAGTCTATAACCTGGGAAAATTGATATGATTTAACTATTGCAGATAAATGTATAGTAAATATCATACTTATTTGATATGCTGCTTTTTGCATATTGTGCCGGTAGAAAACATTTGTGATGCAAGTGCTATGAATGATGACTCTTTTAGTTTAAAATGACATCCAAATGTATTTTTCTCAGGCAGTGCAGACTATCATCAGGATCACTAAGGGTGTAATTGTTTTTTAACCTCATAAAACCCTTGAGCGTTCATATAAACCTATCTGCTCTGTGTGACACTTTTTCATTCTACTGCAAATAATGTGCATCAGGTTGCTTTTATTTGCTCAATTCAACCGCATTCCAGTCAGGCAACCGTGGTACTTGCTGGATGATTTGAGTGCTCATTTTCTGTTTTATGTACTGACTTGAAGGAAAATATAACAGTGGCCTTCAAAACTTCAGGGTGGCTTTATCCTGGTGTAATCCGTCTTTACTATGCTTTGTGGATACAATATTATTGCAGCAAGGAAGTTTATTGCTGTGTTTGCAAATGGTGTTAACACATTTCTCTGGAAGGATGTAACAGTTTTAGAGACATGTAATTCCTCTGAGCCCACACAATTAATTCTGAATTGAAAAGCCAAGGAGCGTTGGGACCAACAACAAAGGCGGAAGATAAATTTCTTAATATGAACTGTACATTTGGATAGAGTTCACGCAGATTAAGTTTTAGAATGAAAGCCACTGAGTAAACATAAATGACACAATCTGTTTCAGGGAAGGGATGACAAAGCTAAATTGTATTGGGGGGAAAAAGAAGCTGATTGCTTTTGTTGTATTGTGCAGTTATTATTAGGGGTATCCATGATGATAAAGAAGAGGCATTAAAATTCAGGAGCATTCACTCACTCAAAACGACCCAGGTACTTTTAATTGCTTTTTATATCTGATGAGATTCCCTCCATTGATTGACTGCACCTTCTCATTTATTGTAGCAGATAGAATTTATATGAAGCTGATAGAAATAGTTCCCGTGACACTAGTACAGTTACTCACATGCTCATGGTTGGAACTAAGGATACCTGCAATCTTTGAGGCTTATTGGCCAAAAAAGAAATTAAATGCTTTAATTTATGTTTAATTTAATTTTTTTAATTCATTTTAATTAACTTCTTCACTATTTATCAGTGAGGTCATTAGAATAGCTTTACTTGTACTTTAAATGGGGAAAAACAAAGTTTTAGGATTTGAACTGGAAAAAAAAAA
>JAFVLL020041198.1:0-120939 GCA_021397915.2 Tor tambroides | reverse complement strand
TAAAGCAAAAGGAGCCCCTACCAAGTATTGAGTACATAAACAGTAAATGAACATACTTTCCAGAAGGCCAACAATTCACTAAAAATGTTTTTTTTATTGGTCTTATGAAGTATTCTAATTTGTTGAGAATTGAATTGGTGGGTTTTTGTTAAATGTGAGCCTAAATCATCACAATTAAAAGAACCAAAGACTTAAACTACTTCAGTCTGTGTGCATTGAATTTATTTAATACACGAGTTTCACAATTTGAGTTGAATTACTGAAATAAATGAACTTTTCCAGGACATTCTAATTTATTGAGATGCACCTGTATAGGCTGCAAATGTACTCCTTAGTTGTATCATTTGAGAATGGAGTGCTGCATGCATGAAAGATTTGAAAGAATTTCCCCCCCAAAATATTTTGCAACCATAACCAGCTAGCATTTTAAAAACATCTCAAATGTATAAATATCCAGTTTTATGTTTCTAGTATTATTTCACATTTTCCCTTTACAGTAGCATAAGCCGCGTTAGAAGAAATTTTAAAAGAAATATTACTTTTCAAATATGCAGATTATTAAATATTTAATTATCCATTTTATTATTCATGTTTTTTTTTTGTTTTTGATTTTTTTTTTTAAATCAATGGGTTAGGCCACGTCATCCCAAATTACCCTCCACTTTATTGGCATAAAAAGTAAACTATAGTGCCATGTAGATAGATAAATCAAAACAGGCTGATTTTTGTTATGTATTCTGTACAAAACATATGTAAAAGCTGAAGACATGCGTTTCTAAATTCTTGTCTCACGTTGGCTTATTTGCATAAGGCTTGCTCATTTGCATACGTGCTGAACGTCCTGCCTGCCACCAATCAGTACAGGCGGTTCGTACGAAAACATCGTCTCCGAATCCACCACCGTACTAATTAGCCAAATTTATCGTTTCCATGACTTTACTGTCCCAGTAAATTAACAACTAATTACACAAAACATTCTGAATTTAGATAGAAAGTTTTTTTTGTTGTACAGACCGTCGAATAATGGCTGGTTTGACAGAGGAGCGTTTGCGCGTGGTGGCGATCATTCATGCGCTCAAAGCTGTTGGTATCCGCGTGAAAAACTGGAAGAACTTTCTAAATGGAGATTCAAACGGTGAACAAACTTTTAGTCAGGTAAAAACGTAATGAAACTCCTCACCGAAACTACGAGCATTTAATTGTTGCTTAAATATATAATATCATTGTCATACGTTGAATCTGTCTCTCAGGAGAGCGCTACACAACGCTTTGCTTTTGGACGTGACCTGCGCTTGCTCCCTCAACATGAACTGTCTGACATGGGCGGTACAGTACCTCAGTATGTTTAATCACTTATTTTGTTTGTTTGAAAATTTAAATAACCAAAAATAAGTTAACTTTTACGTGTGAAACATGACAGTGGTTGACAGAAATTGTTGAGAGAAACCTGTGTTTTGTGTTGTGCGTCTGTTGTGCTGGTTTTCAGGTTCTTGGTGGAGGCCTGTGGGTATCTGTCACAGTATCTGGATACAGAGGGTCTTTTCAGGAAGACTGGTTCCCTGAGTCGCATTCGGGCTCTAAGAGTAAATTCCTTCAAATGTGTCATGTCACAATGGCATTGAAAGTCTTTTTTTTCTTTGCATGTTAAATATATATATATACAGTGGTTTATAGTTTTAAAGGATGACCACCTCTTCATTCAGGTACATGTTTTGACCTTTACGTGTGCACATTTTTTTTTTTTTTTTTTTAGTTCCACTAGTTTTACACTGCTGGTCAAAGTTTGGAATAATTAAGATTTTTTTAATGTTTTTGAAAGAAGTCTCTTGTGCTTAGGCTGCATTTATTTTATCAAAAAGGCAGTTAAAACGGTAATATTGTGATTTCGTTTTTAAAAGGAAATGAATGCTTTTTTTATTCAGCAGGTTGTATTCAATTGATCAAAAGTGACAGTAAAGACATTTGTTACAAACATTACAGATTTCTGTTTCAAATTAATGCTGTTCTGTTGATGAAAGAATTCTGAAAAAAATATATCACAGTTTCCACAAAAATATTAAGCAGCAAAAACGCTTTTCAGTATTGATGATAATAAAAACTATTGTTAATTGAGCACCAATAATTATTGTAATTGATCAGCAAATCAGCATTAGAATTATTTCTGAAGGATCATGTGACACTAAAGACTGTAGTAATGGCTGCTAAAAATTCTGTTTTGAAATCACAGAAATAAATTACATTTTAAAATGTTAAAATGGAAAACAGTTGTAACGCCAAATACTTCTATTTCATAGGCAGATCTGGAGCAGGGAAAGCCCATCTTCCATTCCCCACATGCATCCCTCCTACAGGCCTGTGATGTCGCCTCTCTCATCAAGCAGTTCCTGCGTGAGCTGCCATCTCCTCTCATCCCTACGGACCTCCAGATCCCTCTGATTCAGGCCCAGGGCCTTGAGATGACACATGACCAGGAGGGAGCGAGAAACAGAACAACACTGCTCATAACAGCTCTGTTTCCTTCATCCCACGCTCGTGCACTTAGATACCTCTGCACTTTTCTGCTTCAAGTTGCAGAGAGGTTTTACATTTGATTACAGTTTGAAAATATGCAGCTTGTTTTTAAGTTTCTTATACTTCTTGCATTTGTGCAAATGTCACACGTCAGTAATGATTGTTTAGTACTTTTTTCCTCATGTTCATGTTTGATCAGATGCAGTGAAAATAGAATGGATGCTACCAGTCTGGCAGTTGTTATTGCTCCTAACCTGCTTCAGTCTCCAGCACCACCTTGCAAACTCACTCTGGACACAGAGAAATATTTAGACCAGCAGACATCAGTGATCAAATCACTTATTCTTCATGCAGATCGTATTGGTAAAGATGTATGAGATTTGTATGAATAATTGGTTAACTTGCCATTTTCTGGTTTTATCATCTTTTTATTTTGTGTAAACTGAACTTGTGCATGAATTTGTATATCAGGTGGTGTTCCATCATGTGTGCTGGAGGCATCAAAAGCAACAGGGAGAATGGAGACGCCCTCTCCTGCTGGTGGCGCCATGTTTAGTAAGAGGACAGGACTCAGTGTTTACAGAAGTCTGAGAAGACAGCGGAGGCGAAGTGTTGGTGGTGAGATTTTGATGTATTTTAATCATATATTTTTTTTTAATACTAATTTATATATCTCAAAATATTGTTTCAGAAATATTTGTAGATGCTTTTTCCAAACTGAAGCCATGTCGTACTACCACTGGACCACCAATAGTCTTAGATGTCACACCAGGTGAGCCACAATATTTTTGTATGTCGAGTGCCCTCATATAAATTAGTATCTCTTTATCAAAAATACTTTTTTGATCTCTGCAGTGACTCCTCTCTCAGAAAGCCCCACCCCTCAATCACCAGTTACAGTCAAACGCAAAGCCACTGAGGAATCACTTCCTGAGCTTGAAGGATCTGCAAGAAAAAGGTTATTTGCGACTTACCTGATGGATCAATATCTATGGTGTCTGGTTGTCAGATGGCTTCATGGACTACTTGCAGATAATGTATTATGAGTTTATTATTGTTCAGGCGATCTCTGCATGACCTAAGAGAGGACACACCTACAACCATCACCCAGCCAGAAGGTCAGTCTATTTATGTGTGGATTTTAACAGCTCATCTCCTGATTGTTGCAGAATATTAACACAAGTTGCTTTGCAAAAATCTGCTAGAATCTGTAAGCAGTCATAGTCCCCAGGAAGAAAAGTGTAGTAAAGAAGATCCCATTCCCACCACTTCCAAAAAGAGAAACCACATGAAAGAACAGCGGAAATCACTTAGGTATCGTGACTACACTCTACGCTGTGCTAAAATTACCAAACTATTTGGGCATGAATTCTAATATACAAAGAGTAGCAGTCAGGCTTATCTGTCTGTTTTGGGGTTTTCAGGCCTCCAGCACAAGAAGAAAAGGTGCATCGGAGAAGAAAATCTCTCAGATTTTTCACTGCGTCCAGTGGCAACAATAGTAACCCTGTGTGTTTTTTGATGATGTTGTTGTTTTTAAACCAATTGCCATCGTTTTTTTGTCTGTGATATTTTTTTAAATTTTTTTTATTAGTTTTCAATTGGTTTTAACTATTGTTTTTTTTCCCATTCTTCTAACGTGGTTCAATACTTCTAGCTTTCAGTGACACCAACACACAAAGACCCTGAAAACTGTTTTGAAGAGCTCAAAGAACAGCCTGACTGTAAAAGCGGTTCACCACTTACAAATGCTGATGTATTTCCAAAGATACCACTTATCCTCATTGATGGTCCAGGAGGAGGTTTGGATCAGTTTTTATGAATTTATTTGAATAAGTTTAGACTATTGGTTGAATCAAGTCTATTTCCATTATCATTGACATATTAGTACATGCTATAATTCTTTTCCTGTTCTCTTTTGTGCAAATAAAACATTTTTGAAACATTTTTCTATCTTACAGTAGTTGTTGGGAATGAGGTGGATGATGACCCAGATCTTCTCAACTGCAGTTTTGCTGAAAACCCTAATGATTGTCTAAACGTGGTATCTGAAGTATCTTGCATTCAAAGACAGGACAGTGAGGAACACTGTGATGATGAATGCTGGACTGTACTCGAAAATGAGAACTTTGTGCAGTTAGGACAATATGAGGTAATACAATCTGTCACTCAAAACAAGGAGTCCAAGATAAATTTAAGCACAGAAGCAGAGAATGAACCAGAGGTTAAGCTGCTAGAAGAGCAGCCTCGTAAAGAGTCCAAAAAAGTGAAGAATAGCTCTAAGAACCGATCCCGTCCTCGTAGATCCATAAGCCTACCTGAGGTGACGCTGGAGTCATGTACTGATGAAATGCCTGAGTTGGAAAAGGAAGTCAGTAGAGCGGAAACTGAGATGGATAACACTGTCTGGCCAATGTTTGCAAGTCTTACTCTTTCAAATGAGCAGGAGAATGTAACCATGGAGAAGGTGGTGGGTGTCAAAGAAGTGCAAGAGACCAAAGTTAAAACTTTAAAGAATTCTAAGCAAGACAAAATGGCAGATTCAACTCTTGGTTTTAAAAGACCCCATCTGCGTTTGTCCATGGCTGAGCGACTTAGAGGCTTTAGTGCTTTGACCTTGCTTCTCCGGACATCACGCACTGCACCTCAGTTTCGGGAAAAACCACAGGAATCCCTTCAGAGGGGACCTACGCGTCTTCGGAGACAAGGTGCTCGACGGTTTGGCCGCTCTATCAGTCACGAGGGAGTGTCAGAGAGACCACTAGAGCAGAGCCCTGAGGGATCTCCACCTGCAAATCAGGCTTTCATAGGTATACATGACGCTAGCCCTGATTCAGGTGTGGAGTCGGTCGATCATGAGCCGATTATTGATTTTAATCATCAAGAGGTGTGCAAGATGTCACAAAATTACCCTAAAGTTCAGCTGACAAATGATGTGGATGTGCATTCTTTGAGCTCGTTGGGAAATCCTAACCAAGATCCAGTTTTACCCACAACAGACAAAATTGAAAATCAGTTTCTCTGCAAACAAACAGAGCAGGATGTCGAGGAACTTGATCTTCATAAACTATTGGATCAGAAGTGCCACATTGGTGGTCACCACATTGAAGACGATCATCAAGATTCAAATGTTCCTGCAGAAGTTCTTACACCTGAACTTGCATCTCCAATGTTCTTCCAGCAGATGGTGCCATTGAAACTCTTTGAAGACACAAGCTCAGTCGAAGACTTCAAAACGGGTCAAGTCTCTCCTCTGAATGGAAGTGAAAAGGAAACCCCCTCATGGCTGAATGCCGGTCCTTCATTTGGGTTTTCAAATTTTACTCCTTTGTCATTTGATGGTGTGATTTCTAAAGATGACACACGTAACGGGTTGCCTTGCGATCTCTCCCCTCCAGCCTTTCAGTTCAGGCGTCTGACCGCAAGGAGGCACTACAGAGACTCTCCCCGCTGGCCCTCGCATGAGGTGCGAATGTCTGCTTGGAACCCATTGCCACTTTAAACGTTTAGTTCTTTTCATTTTTATTGGTTAAATAAATATCAGTTCCCAATGACTGGGATCTGAAACTGGATTGTGTAATCATTTAATTATTATTTATGGAACAATGCTTTTATTTGTGTTTTTATGTTTGTGGGCTGCCACAAATTTTCTTTGTTCTTAATAAAATCTATTTCAATAGTTCAATTTTTTTGTTGTTTTATATAAGGTCAGTTTATTTAATTTTTGCTTTAATCTTTATAAACAAAATACTGAGTACTCGGTTTTTACAAGCAGAGGTTAAAATTACTTTATGGTCATTTAAATTTTATTTTGAATATCTCAAGCACCGGTCAAGTTCAGAGAAATCATTAAAAAGGAAGGTACAATGTCACTCATTAAATAAAAGCTTCAGTCCCTGTTATCATAAGATGTTAACAACAATATCACTTATTATGCAGTAGCTAAACCCAACAGAGTGGTGATGTTAGTTTAATGAGGCTGGTGCTCCTCCCCTTTGATGTGGAGCAGAGAGAGAGGAAACTAGAGAAAGTGGAGCTGCCCGTTATTCTCTCTGAACCACATTCACCAGAGCTGGAGACTCTCAGTACTCCCAAACAGACAAGCAGTCTGCGGTCCGAGTGGGGAAACTAAGGCTGGGATCTGCCCCAGCCAGGAAGAAGGAAAGAGAGGGGACAGCATCTGACTTCTGCTGCCTGTCCCTGTAGATCGTCTGCACCATGGCAGAAGGAGCAGAGGGAGAGGAGGAAATCCAGTTCTTACGAACAGTGAGTTATACTTAACAATACCGTACCTCTGATTAATTTGCATAACTATACCTTAGATTATATGTGTGATAGAACATGTTTTATTTGGCCCTCTAACTCTAGCACTCTTCTAATTCTATTCTTTAAAAAAACTTGTCCCTTTTAGACTTGCACTCTATTCATTTACTAACTGCTTGTTTTCTTTAAAAAAAAACTAACACTAGCTTCTCTAATCTTTTTGTATTCTACCTATTTGTTTTTATTTATTATACAATTAACAAAAGCAAAAAAGGCCTCTAACACTAGCTTGCTCTATCTATTTTCTATTCTATCTGTTTGCTTTTTATTTATTATATAATTAAAAAAAAAAAACCTTGCTACGTGTACTGCGTTAAGCTAACAGACTTGTTATAGCACTTGCATATCATTGCTCTTTTGTTGATTTTGATTGTTCCCATTGTCCTCATTTGTAAGTCGCTTTGAATAAAAGCATCTGCTAAATGACTAAATGTAAATGTATATATTGCACTGTATATTATGCTTTAGAAATGTGATTTTTAATTAATGTAAATCACAAGAAATCATTGTTTGAAGTGTGTGGAAATTCTGAACACTACACTTTTTATATTGTTAAAGTTGACTACATTTGGACAGCTTTCTCATGCAGTTTTAATGGATGTTTTTGGATGAATGTGGAGTGACATGACCAGGTGTGTGGATTTGCTGTCATTGTTGTCTATTTATACATGGTGCAGTGCAGAGGTTGGATTGTCACTGTTTGAAACAGGACTTTACACTTGGCACTGTGCACAGAAGCATGAAAGCAACATACTGCCAAGACTAAAATATAAATCTAGGCTATAGACTAAATATTCAGGGTGAAGATATGTGAATTTAGGATGTAAGAATGAGATCTATTACTGCTCTAATATGCAGTTCCACTCCATACTGTTAAGCTTCTATGGAGAGAGGAGCCCATCCTTGACCTTAGTGTTGTAAATGCCTGACCTGGTTGTGTTGGGGTTATGTCAACATGAACATCAAGTCATTCTTGCCAGAGCTAAAACTGTCCTGTCATGGATGCACTGAAAGATTTTACCACAGTATGGAGTTCTTCCAATGCAGAAGATCGAGATAAGTAGTGCTGCTCTGCTGTTGTTTGTGATGCTGCTGTCTATGAGCTCTGGATCTATATACAGAGATGGGATTAGCAGCTTTCTGGGCTTGTCCTAAACCAACACCTGTTTGTTTCAGTCTATTTAAAAAGTCTGTTACATGTCCTCCTACTTTTATGACAGCCTCTAGAGCTTTTCGGCTCATATTTAGAGTTTTGTTTGATTAACCGGAACATTTCATGAACACCGTTTAACTGTTAAATGAAGAAACTACACTACCAGTCAAAAGTTTGGAGACAGTTTGTATTTGTTTCTCATGATCTGAAAGTCTTCTGAAATTCTTGAAATTAAGGTTGTAGACAAATATGACTTGTATGTCATGAAAAATCTTTTTTTTTGTGTTAAAAAAAAAGTTGGACTTGATAGTGAAAGAAAAACAGTTAAAAAGTGTCCAGCTTGTGAACTCCTGTCTACAAACCATAATTTCCATACTGTATTTGTGTTGGGTGATTTTACTATTATTCTAAATTGTGGAGGTGTGTCCAAACTTTTGACTGGTAGTATGTATTTCAGGATTCAGATTATTCTTCATTTAAAGTTTTATTCTGGAGTGATTGTTCAACAGGAGTCAGTCTCTGTGCTACTGATCTTTAGTTCTGACTGTCATTAATGAACAGTCCTTTGCTCATGGCTCAGTTTCCAGTCAGCACTGTTGGTGGATATGTCGTGCTTCTTTCTTGCTCGAGAAAATTGCATGTAGCAGGTGCTATAGCCTGAAATAGAGGGACAGAGAATGAGAAGGCCGGGACAGACAAGTAGGGGAGAAAGCTGATTGAAAAAGAATTGAATGTTTGTGTTACTGTAATTAGATAGCACAGCTAATGTTTCAAAAAAATTGACATGCTAAAATTACTAAAAAAAAACAATTTTAAATAACTTTTTTCTTTATCTTTATACATGTCATTTTTTGTGGCCTCATGTTATTTGACTACATTGAATACTTTTTAAAAATTAAAATTTAATTTGTCACACAGCAGGTCTTTGGCAACTGCAAAAATCTAAATGTTGATTTCAAAAGTGTGTAAACTCAAAGAAATTATGCATTTCTGCAGTACAATATTACAATATTACTACATTTTAAAATAACTGTTGTCTATTTTAAAATTAATCCAGTCTTCAGTGTCACATGAATTTTCAGAAATCATTCCAATATGCTGATTTGCTACTTAAGATGTTGAAAACTGCTTAATATTTTAAGAAATCTTTGAATTGAAAGTTCAAAGGAATATTATTTATTTGAAATGGAAATCTTTTGTAATTATGTAAAAGTTTTTACTGTCAGTTTAATGCGACCTTGCTGAATTAAAATATTAATATATATGAAAAAAAACCTGATCGTACATTTTTGAACAGTAATATATTTCCAACAACAAGTTTAAATATGTTACACTTGAATTGGATGACTGTAAATGAGATAAACTCTTATTCACTTGAAAATGCTTGTTGCATTTCCCCTTTCACACAGTATAAAAACTTATTCTGAGATCCATTCAATTCAAAAATAATAATAACATTTTTTTATTGTGATCTCACAATGAATATATTGTCAAGTGCTAGGTCTCAGGTTGCAAGTAGCATGTGTCAGTGTGGACAGGGTTTTTCACGGCCCACTGGCTTACATTCCAGCCCTGGAATATCTCAGCAGATGACACACTTACATACATAATACACCGTCACACTGACTAGTCTGTCAAGGACGTGACCTGCCCTAATTTCTTTATAAAGACATGCTTACATTACATCTTTATTATAAAATGCTGACAATACAAATTACATAAACTTGACATATTTGTACAACACATCATATAATTTGAACTGATTATTTATAATTATGAGGCTGTCTATCAAATCAAGACTTTTTGAGGTCACCTTATATGGGAATAGAGTTACAGAGGGCGGGTGCTGCACATAAAATTAGTAGCACCACCATAGGCTTTATCACTATGTTCTGTTAAGAAAAAATATTTGACTTTCTTATAGAGATTGAATATATTAAGGCAAAAATCAAATAGTTTCTTCTCAAACAGGCCTCATCTAAGCCTCCTCGAGTGTTTTGGCTGTAACCTGAGCCACATTCAGGATTAGATGCACGCTGCCCTGATCAAGGTTACAAATGCCATGTTATTTAGCAGCAACGTGTGCTATGAACATGCTGTTACAAAGAAAACACTGATGACTTGTCTCGAGCAGTATTTTAGGAAGTGTTAATATCTTACCAGACATCAGATTGGATTCCAAATAAGCAAAAAATTGAGAGATTTATTGCCAGTAGTCAGTAGTCACACAATTCATCAATAAAGCATAATGTTGTCTTGAACACAAAGTTGAAAGTTTATCATCAAATGAAAGACTGAGTTCCATTTTGTTAGCTTTTTTTCCCTTTAAATACACTAAACTATTTAGGGTTATTTATCTTAACTTGATATATAATCCTAAGAATGATGCCTTGACATCCATTTTCTTTGTAGGATGACCAGGTGGTTCTACAGTGCACTGCTACTATCCTGAAGGAGCAGATCAAACTCTGTCTGTCCTGTGAGGGTTTTGGGAATCGCCTGTGTTTTCTGGAAACTACATCCAATGCCCAGGTTTGCTTTTCATTTATGTCATTCTGAATTTATGAAATATTGTCAACGGTTTTGGATTCCTAGTTTCCTGTACACTTCTTTTTTGCCATTCTAGAATGTTCCTCCTGATCTGGCTATATGCTGCTTTATTCTGGAGCAGTCCTTATCTGTGCGAGCCCTTCAGGAGATGCTGGCTAACACAACTGAGCTTAATGAGGTCAGTTCAGAGCACATACATCAGATCTTAGTCACCTAAAAAAGTTAATTTAAGTTTGAAACAGCATGAGGGTTCTCCATAAAAGTGTACATATTTATAACCTGAAAACATTTTCACGTGACTATCTCTTGTCCTTCTTCTCTGCTATTCTCTTTTGCCTGCTTTAGGCAGTCGATTTGGATAAATGGGTAGGTTTCTCTTTATCCCTCAATGTTTTTTGAATTTTGTTTCTTCTTATTACTGTTTCTATTATAGCTGCCTTGTCATTGTGATGTTAAACACTGTCAAAGTGTCCTCGTCTTTACTCACCTTAATGTTGTGTTAATATTTTGTTTAGTAGTGTGTCAAAAAACTGGCCTTGTTGGAGTTTGAAATGTGACAACAGAGAGGCATATAGATGTTTTGCATCTCTTGAATTGTGTATAGTCATGTTTTTCCACCTTCTTCCAAGTCTTCACAAGGAGGAGGCCACCGCACATTGTTGTATGGCCATGCCATTCTGCTCAGGCACACTCATTCTGGCATGGTGGGTCAAATCTCAGTACACATATACATCACTAGATGGGTATTTTGAGAAACTTTGCTACAGTTAAAGAATCATTCAACCTTTCCTTTTTTATTGATTGACATCTCTTTGCATGATGCAGTACCTCAGCTGTTTGACGACATCAAGGTCACTCACAGACAAGCTGGCCTTTGACGTGGGCTTGCGGGAGGAGTCGACAGGTGTCTGATTTTTAGTGGATCGTTATCGCAAATGTACTTGTAAATATACAAAAGAGGAATCTGACTAAAAGATGTCCTTATCATCTTCTAGGTGAGGCATGTTGGTGGACCATTCACCCTGCATCCAAGCAGAGGTCAGAGGGTGAAAAGGTCAGGGTGGGCGACGATCTCATCCTGGTCAGCGTGTCTTCTGAAAGATATCTGGTAATGATTGTCTCTACTGTATGTAGTCAACACAGTCTCGTTTGGAAGGAGCCTACAGTTTTTACCTGAAAAATCTGTCCCATCAACAGCACCTTTCCTATGCCAGCGGAGACCTCATGGTGGACGCCTCTTTTATGCAAACTCTTTGGAACATGAACCCAGTCTGTTCTGGCTGTGAGCTGGCAGAGGGTAAGCAACTAATATTAATATTCATTGTGGAGATCACCTATTTATTTAATGTCTTTACAGCAAAAGTAATGCTTTATTTTGGGATGTTTCCTTTGTTCAGGGTATCTGACTGGAGGGCATGTTCTGCGTCTTTTCCATGGGCACATGGATGAATGTTTAACAATTCCTGCTGCTGACCAGGGCGATGACCAGAGACGGTGAGATATAAAGCCATATGCTAATGTAATGTAAACAATTTAAATGTAATTTTTTAAGTGTAAACATGCACCACAGTTGATCTTTATTGTTTTGCGTGATTTTTCAGAAATGCACACTATGAAGGTGGAGCCGTGTGCAGCCACGCCAGATCTCTGTGGAGGCTGGAGCCTCTTCGCATTGGGTTGGTGCTATTTGTATACTTCAAGTGCCTTAACAAGAAGAAAAGCTGTTTTTTTTTTTTCTTCCTTTGAGCTGATGTTCAACCTGTACACAGGTGGAGTGGTAGCCACATGAAGTGGGGTCAATCCTTCAGAGTGCGTCACATCACCACAGGCAGGTATCTGTTTCTGGATGAAGAGAAAGGACTCTTGCTTGTGGATGCAGAAAAAGCAAATACAAAGAACTCTGCTTTCTGCTTTCGTGCTTCAAAGGTTTGTATACTGCTCTCAGCTTTATATCTTTCTCTCTGGGAGGCTGCCCTTTTGAAAATGTTTTCTAACAAGCTTTGACGTCAAACATCATGTGACTGAGTAGGAGAAGACGGAGGTGGCTCAGAAACGTGATGTGGAGGGAATGGGGATCCCAGAGATCAAGTATGGAGAGTCCATGTGCTTTGTTCAGCATGTCTCTACCAGCCTGTGGCTCACATATGCCTCGGTGGATGCCAAATCTGCTCGGCTGGGGCCACTGAAAAGGAAGGTACAAGTATGGTACAAGTATAATACACGTTACTGTTTTACTGTATCAAATAAATGCATTCTTGGTGATCATAAGAGACCTGCAAAAAAGAAATCTTACTGACTCCAGGCATTTGAACAGGAGTGTAAATTCACTCTAGTCAGGCCTGAAACTGCACAATTCACAGATTTCACCAGTGCTAATATGTGTGTTTCTTTTTCTCAGGCTATACTTCATCAGGAGGGTCACATGGATGATGCTCTGACTGTGGCGCGTTCTCAAACAGCAGAATCCCAGGCTGCTAGAATGATCTATAGCACAACAGGACTCTTCACTCAATTCATTAAGTAAGAAATACCCTATGTTAAACCAGCCTATGGTGGTTTAAGCTGGTCTTCTAGGATGAAAGCAAAAAATTGCCCAAAAGCCATCAAAACAGACCAGCTTAGCCAGACTTGGAGACCAGATAGATCAGCTTAGCACCATTAACACTGATTTAATAAAAAATGTGCTTTTTTATTAAGGGTAAGTATCAGGGTAAAGATAAGTAATATTTATTTGTTAATTTGTGTTGTCTGACAGGGGTCTGGACTCCCTGAGAGGGAAGAGTAAATCTCCAGGCCCATCGTCCTCGTCTCTGCCTCTAGATGCCGTGGTTCTGTCGTTGCAGGATCTCATCTTCTATTTCCGCCCTCCAGAGGAGGAGCTGGAACATGAGGAGAAGCAGACCAAACTGCGCTCCTTAAGGAACCGACAGAATCTATTCCAAGAAGAGGTTAGACATGCTGCAAATATATATATACAAATGCAAATAAAAGTGTCAATTTCATTTATGCTAATTCATATATTGCCTTTACATTCACTGCATATAACATTTACAAAAACATACACACATAATTACCAAGGTCTGCTTTGTTGCATAGGGCATGATCAGTCTCGTATTGGACTGTGTTGACCGGCTGAATGTCTACAATACTTCAGCCCACTTCTCAGAATTTGCCGGGGAGGAAGCAGCTGAGTACTGGAAAGAGATAGTCAACTTATTTTATGAGCTGCTGGGTATGGCTGTGTTTACTAATAATTGTAATTTAGCCACAGTGTTAATGAAAAAATGTAAAGCCCAATTTTTTTTCTCCTATAGCATCTCTGATCAGAGGAAACAGGGCAAATTGTGCTTTGTTCTGTGATAATCTTGACTGGTTGGTCAGCAAACTGGACCGCTTAGAGGCATCCTCAGGTAGGAAGCCATAATTTATTTAAAACTCCAAATAGAGGCAGTTGAGATTTATTTAAACGCTTGAATCCATGATAGATTTTTTTTATTCTTTGATAAATAGAATAGACTTGATCAATTTAATGGGTCCTTGCTGATTGAAAGGATTTTTTTCTTGAAAAATGTCTTTTAAACGCTAGTGTATATGTGCATATTTTAACTGCCAGGCATTCTGGAGGTGCTGTATTGTATCCTTATTGAAAGTCCTGAGGTGCTTAACATCATCCAGGAGAACCACATCAAATCTATCATTGCGCTTTTGGACAAACATGGACGCAATCACAAGGTTGATATCTTTTTGTAGTCAAGATTGAAACTTTTCTGGACTGCACATTCAATCGTATCTGTCCTGTTGTGACTTTTCATTGTAGGTTCTAGATGTCCTCTGCTCTTTATGCGTGTGTAATGGTGTTGCCGTGAGGTCCAATCAGAATCTGATCACTGAGAATCTGCTTCCAGGGCGTGATCTCCTCCTGCAGACCAACATCATCAATTATGTCACCAGGTCTGACTACAAACCAAATAATATATCATAAAAGAGATATGTAGATTAGTTTGTTTGGCATCTGGAGCTCATGTTTGATGTTTTACAGTATGAGACCCAACATTTTTCTGGGCACATGTGAAGGCTCTACACAATTTAAGAAGTGGTACTACGAGTTAATTGTAGACCATGTGGAGTCATTCTTGACTGCTCAGGCATGTCACCTTCGTGTTGGCTGGGCTTTGACCGAGGGTTACAGCCCTTACCCCGGAGGAGGAGAGGGATGGGGAGGCAATGGAGTTGGAGATGATCTTTACTCGTACGGCTTTGATGGGCTATATCTGTGGACAGGTGAGAATTACCTTCCTCCATCTGTTCCAGCACACTGATATCCCACTGTGGTCATCTATAACATTATGCTTTCTTCAGGTCGTGTACTACGTCAGGTTTCCTCATCAAATCCACACATTCTTGCGGCTGGAGATGTGGTGAGCTGCTGTTTGGATCTGAGCGTTCCTAGCATCTCCTTTCGGATCAATGGACATCCCGTTCAAGGCATGTTTGAGAACTTCAACCTGGATGGCCTCTTTTTCCCTGCGGTCAGCTTCGCAGCTGGGATCAAGTAAGAGCCAAGCTTTTAATTTCAACACATTAATGTTAAACTTAAATCTCCAGTTCTGTTCCAGGAGGACCGCTATTTAAAAGAGTTTAGCTCTAGCCCTTAATAAATACAACTGAACCAGCTAATCAAACTTCCAGATAGGTGTGATGGAGCTAAACTCTGCAGGAAAGTGGCCTTCCCAGAGCAGTATTGGACCTGACCTAATAGGACAAATTCAAAAATGCGTTCCAATTTTTTGCCATCACAGAGTTCGGTTTCTTCTTGGTGGACGGCATGGAGACTTCAAATTCCTTCCTCCTCCCGGTTATGCCCCGTGTTATGAGGCAGTTCTGCCCAAAGATAGACTGCGTATTGAGCCTATTAAAGAGTACAAGCATGACTTCGATGGGGTCCGAAACCTTTTGGGACCGACCCAGTCTCTTTCCCACACTGCCTTCACTCCCTGCCCTGTGGACACTGTGCAGGTAGGATTTCACAAAATGTAGTTAAAGGGATATATTAATAAAGTGACTTGATTTTTGCCATCTAAATTATTTCGGCAGATTGTACTTCCTCCTCATCTAGAGCGGATTAGAGAGAAACTGGCTGAGAACAGCCATGAGCTGTGGGCCGTCACTCGAATTGAGCAGGGCTGGACCTATGGACTGGTCAGTCTATGACTACATAAGATAAATATATAATTAAAGGATACAATCAAAATACTATGTCCACAATAAACATATTTAATATATAAATAATGTGTCTTTTTGTTGATTTTTCTCTCTATCAATTCATACTCAATGCTGACGGTCTGCTGTCCACACTCTTTCAGTTTCGTGATGACAACAAGAAGCTGCATCCTTGTCTAGTGGATTTCCAGAGCCTTCCGGATCCTGAGAAGAACTACAACTTGGCAATGTCTGGAGAGACACTGAAGTGAGTGAAATACTGAGATTTGACATGTTTGTTTCTGTCTGGTTAATTAATGCCTTTTTCTTTGTATTGTCTCTATAGGACTCTTCTGGCTTTAGGATGTCACGTTGGCATGGGTGACGAAAAAGCGGAGGAGAACTTGAAGAAAATCAAACTTCCTAAAACGTTAGCACGTATAGAATATTTTGATAACCACTAATCACTTAGCACTAATAAAGTAATAATGAAGTCTTAATTGCTTTTGTATTAAATTATTAATTAAATTAAATATTAAAGTTTTGGCATCAGTATTTTTATTTTTGAAAGAAATGAATACTACAGCAAGAATGCATTAAAATTGATCAAAATTACAGGAAAGACTATTACATTGTTAAAAAGTCTGTTACAATTAAATGCTTTTCTTTATTATTCATAAAAGAAGCCTGAAAAAATGTATCTTGCTTTCCACAAAAATATTAAACAGTACAGCTGTTTTCAACATTGATAATAATAAGAAAAGCTTTTGAGCACCAAATCAGCATATTAGAATGATTTCTGAAAGATCATGTGACTCTGAAGACTGGAGTTACGGCTACTGAAAATTCAGCTTTGCCATCAGAGAATTTAGAATTTAAAAGTTATTTTAAATTGTACTAATGTTTCAAAATATTATTGTTTATATTGTATTTTTGATTGAAAAAAAATCATCCTTTGTGAGCATAAGATACTTATTGAACTTTTGAACAGTATTGTACTAAACAAATAGATAATTTAATGACAAAAGTAAAATAATGTCTAAAGTTAAATTAGTTTCTGATTAATTCTTAGGTATATGCAAAGTAATGGATACAAACCTGCTCCTCTGGACCTCAACCATGTGAAACTGACACCGAATCAGAACACACTTGTGGAAAGACTGGCCGAAAATGGACACAACGTCTGGGCTCGAGACCGTGTTCGTCAAGGCTGGACTTACAGCATTATTCAGGTAGGGCTGCACACTTTTTTCAGGAGCAACAAAATATAACAACAATAAATGACAAAAATAAGGAAATGCAAAAATGCATCCAGAGCATAGTTTATCCTTTACAAGTCATTTTGACACATTTTAAGTTTTTATTAAGATTTTTTTCTTCACATTTTTGTACTTGAGAACTCGTTTTCTGACGGAAGTACGCTTTCCTAAAATCTTTTGAAAATATTAAGATATACAATAATAATTATAATATATAGAATTTTTTTAATGAGATTAGCATTTTAATTCCTGATCTTTCTGTAGGGTTTGCTTCATCTGCTTCTGATTTGTTTTAGGACATTGTGAACAAGCGCAACCCCCGTCTTGTGCCATACAATCTACTGGATGAAAAAACGAAAAAGACCAATCGTGACAGTGTATGTGCCGCTGTAAGAACTCTGATTGGCTATGGCTACAATATTGAGCCACCTGACCAGGAAAGCAGTGAGTCTGTACATCTTATCATTTACCAAATCAGCCTCTTCAAAGGGAACTTAAAATCATTCAATGAATTTTGTATTTGTAAACTTTTACTCATTGAAGCTTCTGTGACCATTTATTTTAGGTGGACATGGGGCTGGCAGTGGTCGGAGTGATAAGATCCGTGTGTTCAGGGCAGAGAAATCCTACGCCATAACCCAGGGAAAATGGTACTTTGAGTTTGAGGCGGTAACTGTGGGAGAGATGAGAGTTGG
The DNA here is from genome assembly GCA_021397915.2 of Tor tambroides. NCBI lineage: Eukaryota > Metazoa > Chordata > Actinopteri > Cypriniformes > Cyprinidae > Tor > Tor tambroides. The sequence goes on along the minus strand of JAFVLL020041198.1, from coordinate 103,249 downwards.
ATGGGCAAGACCAAGCGTCCATGCAGACAGAGAGCTGGGATCAGATGACCTGGCCTATGTCTTCAATGGGTTCAAGGTACTTAAATTTCATTAGCGTTCTTCGGGGCTTCTTTGTTTCAAGAACCTTCTACAGTTGTTAATAGCACCTAATGTGTTTACTGTCACTTTTGACCAATTTAATGTGGAGTAGAATATAAATATCTTTAAAAATGAAACTGAACAGTACTGTATAATATATCTGATTTTTATCCGTAGGCTCAGCGTTGGCACATAGGGAATGAGCCGTTTGGCCGGCAGTGGCAGTCTGGTGACGTGGTGGGCTGCATGATTGACCTGACGGAGCAGAACATCATGTTTACTCTGAATGGAGAAATGCTTATCAGTGACTCTGGATCTGAGATGGCCTTCAAAGACATTGAGATCGGAGAAGGTGAGAGTCACGAAGAGGAATAAGATTGAGACATTAGTTGCTGTGACATTTAATAATATGTCTATTGTTCTCCTGAGCAGGCTTCATCCCTGTGTGCAGTCTGGGGCTGTCTCAGGTTGGCCGTATCAACCTTGGGCAGAATGTGAGCAGCCTGCGTTACTTCACGATCTGTGGCCTACAGGAAGGTTTCGAGCCTTTTGCCATCAACATGAAGAGAGATATTACCATGTGGTTCAGCAAGAGTTTGCCCCAGTTTGTGCCTGTGCCAACAGACCACCCTCATATTGAGGTACAAACTCACTCAAAATGCCTTATGTGAATCTGCACAGCTCAGCCTCTTATAAAATTATAAAATTTTGTTAAGTTGAACAAAAACTATTAAAAATAGGACCCTTTCCTTCTTTAATTTCTCCAACAGGTGTCCCGTGTGGATGGAACAGTGGATAGCGCCCCCTGTCTGAAACTGACACATAGGACATTTGGGTCTCAGAATGCCAACACAGACCTTCTGTTCTTTAGACTCAGCATGCCTATCGAATTCCACGAAACCTTCAAGGTGCCAGTGGGAGCTTCACCCCTCACCCGAACCCTCACTATCCCTGAAGATGAGGCTCTTGAGGTGGACCCCGAATCTGAATTTGAGCTCCTGAAGAAGTCAGCCACTCGTAAGGAGCAGGATGAAAAAGAAAAAGAGCCATCCGTCCCGAAAGAGCTTCCTGGCAACAAAGAGGGCGAGCATGAGAAGGACACCACCACAGAGAAGAGCAAAAAGAGAGGGTGAGAGAATATACAATCAGTGAGAGATTTGTAATCCTTACTTTTGATTCTGAAATGACAAAGTATCCATGATTTCCAGGTTTTTTTCCAAGGCGAAGAAGGCAGCGTTTATTGCCCCACCACCGGTGGTTCCAACAGTGCCTCGTCTGATGGAAGACGTTGTCCCAGATGATCGAGACGATGCTGATATTATCTCAAACACAACGACTGTATGGATGAAATTTTATAATCTTTTCCTTACTAAATATCTTTGTATCACTTGTAGAATTTCATCTAAATAGTTCTTTGATCCTTGACAATGCGGTCATGTATAATAAAAGCCCTTCTTTTCATTCCACCAGTATTATTATTCAGTCCGGGTGTTTGCCGGACAGGAGCCCAGTGGAGTGTGGGCAGGGTGGGTCACTCCTGACTACCACCAGTATGACCCACATTTTGATCTTGGTAAAGTCAGAAATGTAACTGTTACGGTTGGGGACGATAAAGGCAACATTCATGACAGGTAAGACCATTCATGCTGCCTCATACTTTAGTACATTTTCCACCAGAATAGGCATACATGAGTAAGGACCCAGGCTTAACTTAAACCATTTCATATCACTTTACATTTCTCAGAACAATACAGTGTCTTTCATCTGCTTTCCTCAGTGTAAAACGCAGCAATTGCTACATGGTTTGGGGAGGAGAGTTTAGCAGCTCACAGCAAACACGCATCAGCCAGGAGGATTTTGTGATCGGCTGCTTGGTGGACTTGGACACAGGACTGATGACCTTTACAGCCAATGGGAAAGAGATCAATGCCTTCTATCAGGTGAGAGAAAGTGGTCAAAGTGAATAGTTTAAACTATATGACTACATGTTTGCAGCAGTGTTCCAAGTGGTATACAATACAATGTAATGTAATATTTTTTATTAATATTTACTTATTTTCATGTTTTTATTTATTCGTCTCTTTTATTTTACATATTCTTAAAAGCACCATAATTTTATGTCCATTTAATGTGACATTAAGCTCTTTCTCTGTGTTTCAGGTGGAACCCAATACTAAGCTCTTCCCTGCTGTCTTTTGTTTGCCATCAAGCCAGAACATGTTACAGGTGGAACTCGGCAAACTGAAGGTCACCATCTCATGCTAAAGATGTCATTTTGTTGTACAAACGTTATACAGTAAATTTTTTTATGTAAATTGTTCTTTATTCTTATTCTACTTTTTCTTCTTTATATCCAGAACATTATGCCCATCTCTGCGGCCATGTTCCGTAGTGACCATAAGAACCCGGTCCCTCAGTGTCCTCCCAGGTTGGATGTCCAGATGTTGACACCTGTCATATGGAGCCGGATGCCTAATCACTTTTTGGCCCCTGAAACTGGCCGTGTGAGTGAGAGGCAGGGCTGGAAGGTGCAATGTATGGATCCTCTTATTATGATGGCGCTGCACATTCCAGAAGAAAACAGGTATTACCTTAGAATGGAAATAGTACCTAGTTATTTAATTAGAATTCTGTGTGTTATGAAAAATGTAACTTTCAGAACTGAAAATGATCTTTTCCTCTCTTCTCCAGGTGTATTGACATCCTGGAACTGTCGGAGCGCACAGACCTAATGAAGTTCCATTACCACACACTGAAACTCTACGGCTCGGTGTGTGCTCTGGGCAACAACCGTGTTGCACACGCCCTCTGCAGCCACGTTGACGAATCACAGCTCTTCTACGCCATCGAAAACACCTACCTTCCCGGCCCCATCCGCAGCGGCTACTACGACTTGCTCATCTCCATGCACCTCGAGTCTGCCAAGCGCAACCGTCTCATGACTAATAAAGAGTTCATTGTGCCCATGACGGATGACACACGTAGCATCACCCTCTATTCAGATGCTGAGAAGGCCCATGCGCTTCCTGGTGTCGGGCTCACCACCTGTCTACGCCCCAAGCTACACTTCGCTCCAACTGGATTTTTGGGTACTGATGCAGACCTCTACACCCTCAGTCCCATTTTACCTCTGCAGGTAGGTAGAGGAAATGAAATTTGTGTCTTCTTGTAAAGACTGCCACAAAATTAGCATCTTAATTTCTCTTTTGCTGACTCTTTTTGTCTTTCTGTACTGTAGATGCTTAAAGACCATGCCCTCAGCATGCTTACAGAAGCCGTGCAGGATGGTGGGCAGGCCATGCGAGATCCCGTTGGTGGCAGCGTTGAGTTCCACTTCGTGCCCATTCTGAAGCTCATTAGCACCTTGCTAATAATGGGCGTGTTTGATGACAGTGATGTCAAGCACATCCTGAAGCTAATCGAACCATCCGTCTTCACTGATGGTGAGAGCCCAGCTGAAGAACTGGAGGCTGCCAAAACTGGAGATGCCGAACAACAGCTGGTCTGCAAAGAGGAAGGAATGGAGGTAAAAGAGGAAGAGGAGGAAGTAGAAGGTGAAAATGAAGGAGAGCTGCTGGATGAAGGAATGGGAGAGGAAGAGGAAGAAGAGCTTGAAGAAGAGGAGGATGAGCTTGAACCTGAGGAGGAGGAATATGAAAAGCATGCAGGAAAAGAAGGGAAGGAGGATGAGCATGCTGCAGAAAAAATGGATAGAGAGAAAACAACAGATGAGGAAGTTGAGAAAGAAACTGGTGCAGCGGTTTCAGAAGCAAAGGAAGAGGAGGATGTGGGAGAGGGACTGCTGCACATGAAGCTTCCTGAGTCTGTTAAACTTCAGGTGAAGTACTATTGATTGAAGACTTTCAAATATATTAGTATTTCTCTAACTTTTTGACTTTTTTTGTCTTTCTCTTCCTTAGATGTGTACTCTCCTGCAATATTTCTGCGACTGTGAGCTACGTCACAGAGTGGAAGCCATCATTGCTTTCTCAGACATGTTTGTCAACCAGGTGCAGACTAATCAGAGACATCGATATAATGAGCTCATGATGGCCTTCACAATGAGTGCCGCAGAAACAGCCCGCAAGACCCGCGAATTCCGCTCCCCTCCACAGGAACAGGTACTGTTCAGCCCCTCTGGAGAGACAATGCAGTCTTGCAATTTATAAAGCTTTTTTAGCTTTATATATACCAAGGCTGTGTTTTCTGTCCAGGGAAAAAAGAGCTGAAATTTACACTTACACTTACAGGTGAACATGCTGATGAGCTTTAAGAGCTGTCCAGAGGAGGACAATTGCCCCGTTCCTGAGGAAGTCCGGAATGACCTGCTGACATTTCACCATGACCTTTTGGCTCACTGTGGTCAGTTTAACCACACAGACTAAACCCTTTTCAAAGAACATATACTGTCGCAGTTTCATATAAAGATTAATATTATTCATATATTATTATTTGTTCATGTTTGTTGCTGCTAACATATAATTTCTTTCAATCATCAAGGAGTCACTGTTGTCAAGCGTTATGTAGGGAGTCACATGTATTCTCCTCCTCTGTTAAAGGGGTTCATATTGAAGAGGAGGAGCAGGAAGAGGAGGTGGACACCTCTCTTCGTGGGCGCCTCCTGAGACTAGTGGAGAAAGTTAAGAGCTTGCGAAAGAAGCCGGAGGCTGAGCCTGAACCTGAAGAAGATAAAAAACCCAGTAAAAGTCTTTTGACTTCATATTAGACTTCAGTCCCTTTTTTCCATACTGTAATTACATGAACCTTTGCTCTTGTGTCACAGGTACTCTGCAGGAGCTGATTTCCCACACCATGATCCACTGGGCTCAGGAGTCTTTCATTCAGAACCCTGAGCTGGTGCGGCTCATGTTCAGTCTGCTACACCGACAGTACGACGCACTGGGTGAGCTGATCCGAGCATTGCCCAAAGCCTACACTATCAATGCAGTGTCTGTGCAAGACACAATGGAGCTACTGGAATGTCTGGGACAAATCCGCTCCCTGCTGATCGTACAGATGGGGCCTGAAGAGGAGAGGCTGATGATCCAAAGTATAGGGTGAGTGCATGATTGCACCCTAAAAAAGCTCTTCAACTTCAATAAGTAACAATAGTAACTGCAATAGATACCTTCTGCTTACACTGTCATTTACACCACGCTGGAGTCATCTGTCTTTCTCTTTCAGAAATATTATGAGCAACAGGGTATTCTATCAGCACCCCAACCTGATGAGAGCTCTGGGGATGCATGAGACGGTCATGGAGGTTATGGTGAACGTACTCGGAGGTGGAGATTCCAAGGTACTCAGTTTTTAAAAGACACAATTTTTTGTGATGTTCAAACATTTTAATGGTTTGAAAGATTTTTTAAATTTAATTTGCATTTTCTCTGACCAGGAGATCAGATTCCCACGAATGGTGACCAACTGCTGTCGTTTCCTGTGTTATTTCTGCCGTATCAGCAGACAAAATCAGCGCTCAATGTTTGATCACCTGGGCTACCTCCTGCAGAACAGTGGGATTGGGCTGGGTAAAGTCTGATTTTAGAGGAATTCACCTTTATAAGCTGTTTCTTCTTTTTATTAAACTTTTCATTTCCAGTATGTGTTTAAGTTTAGCCTAGTTAAAATTTTAGTAAATCTAATTTAAATTTCATTATATTCAGATATAAATGTTTATTATTTTTTGTCACATCAGTCAACCAGTAAAATTTTTTTAGGAATGCGTGGCTCCACTCCTCTTGATGTTGCTGCTGCATCCTGTATCGATAATAACGAACTTGCCCTGGCCCTCCAAGAGCAAGACCTGGAGATGGTGTGTCAACCGAAAGTACAAACAGAGAACTTTATGACCAGTTTTTGTGGCTACCAGAAAACTCATTTTGTTTCTCTGTTTATGCAGGTGGTGAAGTACTTGGCAGGTTGTGGTCTGCAGAGCTGCCCCATGCTTTTATCAAAAGGTTACCCAGATATTGGGTGGAATCCCTGTGGAGGCGAGAAGTATCTGGATTTCCTGCGCTTTGCTGTATTTGTCAATGGTTTGTATTTATAATGAGGTCATGATGTCATTAGTTGTAACTGGACAAAGGAGAGTGTAATTTGCATACATTAGATACTGTATGCTCTTGGTTTGTTTGTTAGTGTGACAATCTTAATATAAATCAAATAATAATAATTTATGGTACAGCTTTGTTGGACCAAAACAGATCCCATCTAATATCCCTAAATTCAATTCAATACAATTCAATTCAATTAAACTGAATTGTTTTGCAACATTTTGTGTAATGTTCTCATTTCAGGAGAGAGCGTGGAGGAGAACGCTAACGTGGTGGTCCGACTGTTGATCAGGAGGCCTGAGTGTTTTGGTCCCGCTCTGAGAGGAGAAGGGGGCAACGGTCTGCTTGCTGCCATTGAAGAGGCTATTAAGATCTCAGAAGATCCTGCAAGAGATGGACCCACTGTTAAAAAAGACAGACGCTTCCCCATGTGCGTGCAAATTATCTCTGTACTGCGTTACTGTGTGGTATAATAAAGTAATTTTATCCTGACAAAGTCACCCAGTGTGATGTTTTGGTACTTTTTGGTTTCACAGTGGTATATAGAGAGATTTTTGAGTATTTCTTGTTTATGTTGTGTCAGGTTTGGAGGTGAAGAGCAGCATGAGGAGAACAGAGTGCACCTGGGAAATGCCATCATGTCCTTTTACTCAGCTCTCATTGATTTGCTGGGTCGCTGTGCACCTGAGATGCATGTAAGTGTGTTTGTATGCAAATGTTTGAGTGATACTAAATGAAATCTGATTGACTGAACGTCTCACACTTCCTGTCTTGTATAGTTGATCCAAGCTGGTAAAGGCGAGGCTTTGAGAATCAGGGCCATTCTTAGGTCTCTGGTGCCTATTGAGGATCTGGTTGGTGTGATCAGCTTGCCATTCCAGATACCTGCTTTTGGAAAAGGTTATGATCAGTTAAGAGCTTGTAGATAGATGCATGTATTCTTACCATTCTCACACTTCCTGTTTTTCCCATTACATTTCAGATAACAGCATCATTGAGCCAAAGATGTCTGCCAGTTTTGTGCCTGATCATAAAGCACCAATGGTCCTGTTCCTGGACAGAGTTTATGGCATCGACAACCAGGACTTCTTGTTGCATGTACTGGAAGTGGGCTTCCTGCCTGACATGAGAGCAGCAGCTTCCTTAGACACAGTAAGATACCTACTGTATCTTTCTTCACTTGCAAAAATGCTGTCTGTAATTGAATTAAAATGGTATGAGACATATTGAGCTGTGGTGTTCACATGGGAAATGCGGGTTCAAGTTTAGCTTGCAACATTCTCTGTACATAACTGTCTGCAGTACTGTCACAATGACCATCCTGTTCTTTCTCTAAGGCCGCATTCAGCACTACAGAAATGGCCCTGGCGCTGAACCGTTACCTGTGCTCCGCTGTGCTTCCTCTTATCACTAAATGTGCTCCTTTATTTGCCGGCACGGACCACCGTGCCATCATGATCGACTCCATGCTCCACACCATCTACAGGCTGTCCCGAGGACGCTCTCTAACCAAAGCTCAGAGAGATGTTATTGAGGAATGCCTCATGTCTTTGTGCAGGCGAGTGTTATGCACAGCAGCAAACAGCAATAAAACAACAAGTGTTCATTCAAAACATGTTTAGCTTAGCTGATGTCATTATTTACATAATTTTGCTGGTGTTTTAATATCCTTTTGCTTATTATATGATGTTTGCTTTACAGGTACCTGCGTCCATCCATGCTCCAGCACCTCCTCAGGCGGCTGGTGTTTGATGTGCCGATTCTGAATGAGTATGCTAAAATGCCCCTTAAGGTATGGCATTATTTCATCACACATTAATTAATTTAACCTGGTTTCTACAGTTATCTCACCTGTGTGTGATTATTTTGCAGCTGCTTACTAATCATTACGAGCGTTGTTGGAAGTACTATTGTTTGCCCAATGGCTGGGCTAACTTTGGCGTATCATCAGAGGAGGAGCTTCATCTGACCCGTAAACTCTTCTGGGGAATTTTTGAATCTCTGGCTCACAAGGTGGGAGTACACCCTCTTTTGTGTAATAAATGCAAAAGATGCTGTTACTGAGCTGTTTGAGAGTGTTATTCGGTCCCAAAATGTAGTGAAAAGACAGAGGAACATTGTAGCTTTTCTAATTCATGTCTACCAACAGAAATTTGATGCAGAGCTATTCAAAATTGCCATGCCTTGTATATGTTCGATTGCTGGAGCAATTCCTCCTGATTATGTGGATGCCAGTTACTCCTCCAAAACAGAGAAAAAGGCCTCTGTCGATGCTGAGGGCAACTTTGATCCCAAACCTGTGGATACGACCAAGTACTTTTAATTATTAAATTATTCTGTTAAACGTGATGAATAAAATGAACAAAAAGTCAAATATTTAATGTTCTTTTCTTATAGCACTATCATTCCAGAGAAGCTGGATGGTTTCATCAATAGATATGCAGAATACACACATGATAAATGGGCTTTTGAAAAGGTATGTATTGTATTATTTGTTCACTTATTTACTTTATGGTGCTGCCAAAAGGTTGGTGCTATGTTATGAGTGGTTCCTAAGTGGTTAGTTTCTGTTTTATTTGTTTATTTATTTATTGTGTAAGAATCTTACCAGTGCTTTATAATCCATCAGATTCAAAACAACTGGACCTTTGGTGAGGTGCTGGATGAAAATGCCAAAACTCATCCCATGCTCAGACCTTACAAAACGTTCTCTGAAAAGGTAACAGACATCATATTAGATTTCCACTCTCTCTGTAACTATGGTGAACTTGGAAACAAGTGAGAACTAAATCCAAGTACAGAATGAACAAATTTAACAAAGATAAACCAAAAACGCATATTAGAAACAGAACAAAAACATAAAACAAAACAAGAACCAATGCTGAGAACACCAATTAAACACTAGAAATGACAACTAATATCTAAATCAGTGAATAAAACAATAAGGACACTACAAACACACAAACAGCTAGAAAAGGCATTAAAAAAACTACATAGCCACAATTTCAACATAAAAGTCCAAAGCAAGATGCAGAACAGGGGATATTTGACTCTCTCAGACTTCATAGTGCTCTTTTGTTTATTGCAAGAGCCTTATATCATGTTTTAATTCAATAATGTTTGCATTAGGATAAAGAAATCTACCGTTGGCCCATTAAAGAGTCCATCAAGGCCATGATTGCATGGGAGTGGACGCTGGACAAAGCCAGGGATGGAGATGATGAGAAAATAGAAAAGAAGACGTCTCGCAAGATCTCACAGACTGCACAGGTAAGGACAGAGTGGAAAAATATCTTGAGATACTAACCAAATACTAGGTACGTACTGCTGTATCCGAGTTATGTTTAGTGATTTTTGTTTATCATGTTAAATGAGAAATTACATATTATTAATACTCTAAATATAAATATGATATTATAATTCACTTATTTTTATAGGCGACTTATGACCCCAGTCATGGCTACAGCCCTCAGCCCATTGATATCTCAGGCATGACTCTTTCCAGAGAGCTACAGGTACACAGTGCTAATGCACATTCCCATTTAGTTCAATATCACCATTTAATACAATAGAAAGCATCATAGCTAACCACACACTACATGTTCTAGTCCATGGCAGAGCAGCTTGCAGAAAACTACCACAACACCTGGGGGCGCAAAAAGAAAATGGAATTACAAGCAAAAGGTTTGCTTTTCTCCAATGTCTCATCAGTAAACATTTTTTAAATTGTTTTTAGTTGCAGCTCTTTTTAGTTCGTCCACATCTCTCTTTTTGAATTAGGGGGCGGCACACACCCTTTGCTTGTGCCTTATGACACACTGACGGCTAAAGAAAAGGCTCGAGATAGAGAGAAGGCATATGAGCTGCTCAAGTTTCTCCAGCTGAATGGATATGCTGTGACAAGGTACAGGAGCCATTGAAACCCATGTATACTCCAAAATATTGTAATTGCTATAATTCTGATTGTCTAAAATCTCTCTGTCCAGAGGGCTCAAAGATATGGAAAGTGACATTTCATCTATTGAGAAGCGTTTTGCATATGGCTTCCTACAGAAGCTGCTGAAGTGGATGGATATTGCGCAGGAATTCATAGCACATCTTGGTACAACTTCCTTTATCCTTTATCTTTGTTCTTTATCCATATTGCATGAATTTATGGAGTAATTGAAATAAACTAAATTTCCTGTAACATTTGTGTTTACAGAGGCTGTTGTGAGCAGCGGCCGTGTGGAAAAGTCGCCACACGAACAAGAGATAAAGTTCTTCGCCAAGGTCAGGCTCTCGCGGTCTATATGCAGAAAATGTCTTTCAGCATTTGAACATTAGCACAGGACTGAGAATAATGTGATTTTTTTTTTTTTTTTGTTTATGTCATCCTCAGATTCTTTTGCCTTTAATAAATCAATATTTTAAAAATCACTGCCTCTACTTCCTTTCCACACCTGCCAAAATCCTGGGCAGTGGCGGACATGCCTCCAACAAGGAAAAAGAGATGATTGCAAGGTAACAACACACTTACAGACGCTTTACCAGATGTTTATGGCAAATACAAGGCTAAATCTTATTATTTCATGTATTTTGTTACTTTTATTTCACCCTGTTCTTCTCGCTGCCTTTTCCTTTTTTCTCTCATTCATTCTTCATGTTCCTTTGGTTTCCTTTTATTTGGTATCAGCATCTTCTGTAAGATGTCTGCCCTGGTGCGACACAGAGTGTTTCTCTTTGGTAAGATATCTACTCTGCTGTCTTCCATCACTTTTCCTTTCTATTTTCTTACTGCTTTTATTTCTTACTGCTTTGCTTTCTTTTTGTGTGTTGCTCTCCATCAACTAAATAAGTAGAGCATTTGCTTTACCTATGGGTCTAAAAAAAAGCTGAATTTCTGTCCTTGATGTAATACCATCTATTTGTGATGCACAGGTACGGATGCACCTGCTATTGTCAACTGCCTTCATATCCTTGCACGGTCACTTGATGCCAGGTAAGTCACTGAAATGAATTTCCAGTCAGAATGGAGAAAATTTGTGTAGTAGTTAAATGTTGCATCTCTTTTTTATTTCTCTGATGTTAACAGAACTGTGATGAAATCTGGACCTGAGATCGTAAAAGCAGGACTGCGTTTGTTCTTTGAGAGTGCAGCTGATGACATTGAGAAGATGGTGGAGAACCTCAAACTCGGCAAAGTGTCCAAAGGCAATCAGGTACAGCTCGAGTAATGCTTACTGTATATGACAAGGTTCATTTGCTGCATTGTTTTTGCATGGCACGAATATTTTTGTTTTTTTTATCTCTCAGCCGGTTAAAGGTGTATCCCAGAATATTAACTACACCACAACAGCTCTGCTCCCTGTCCTCACTTCACTGTTTGACCACATTGCTCAACACCAATTTGGAGATGATGTTATCCGTAAGGACTTTTTTGAAAACTAAATACTCCATAAATACAGTATGTTTTTTTATAGTTTTAAAATGCAGTTAAATTAACCTGTGTTTCTTTTGTTTCTGTTAGTGGATGATTTGCAGATGTCCTGTTACCGAATCATGTGTAGTATCTACTCTTCTGGAACTGTAAAAACACCTCATGCAGAAAGGTTTGTTAGACAGTATTTGTGTGTGTGTGTGTGTGTGTGTGTGTGTGTGTGTGTGTTTGTGTGTGTGTGTGTGTGTATAAGTCTGCAGTGATGTGACTGTGGTTGAGGTTTCTATTGTGTTTCTCTATATTTACATTAGGCATAGACCAGCCCTTGGAGAATGTCTTGCTCATCTCGCTGCAGCCATGCCTGTGGCCTACCTGGAGCCCCATCTTAATGAATACAATGCGTTTTCAGTGTACACTACCAAGACACCCAGAGAAAGATCTAGTAAGTCCTCTCTTTGCAGCTACACTACTGTTTAAAAGATAAAATACAACTTAGAATGTTACAGAAAATGTTTCAAATAAATACTATTCTAATGAACTTTATTCATCAAAGAATTCTGAAAAAAAAAATTCAATTTCCACAAAAATATTAGGCTGCACAACTGTTTTCAATATTGATAATAATAGGAAATGTTTTTTGAGCACCAAATTCAGATATCAGATTATTTCTGAAGGATCATGTGACACTTAAGACAGGAGTAATGGCTGCTGAAAATTCAGCTTTTACATTACAGAAATAAAATAAATTTTAAAACATATTGAAATTGTTCATTTAAATTGTAATATTTCTCAATATTAGTGTTTTGACTGTATTTATAATTAAATAAAATGCAGCCTTGAACATAAGTGACTGCTCGAAAACATTTACAAATCTTATGACACCAAACTTTTGAATGGTTTTATATATGTATTTGTTTCTGACTTTTATTCTTCCTTTAATCTACAGTCCTGGGCCTTCCGAACCACGTCAATGAGCTGTGTGACATTCCTGAGCTAGACATATTATTGAAAGAGATTGGGGACCTTGCTGAATCGGGGGCTCGCTACACTGAAATGCCTCATGTGATTGAGGTCACCCTACCCATGCTGTGTAACTACCTGCCACGCTGGTGGGAGAGAGGAGTGGAGATCTTTGCCGAATTGGAGGGTAAACTGTGTACAGACGTCACCTCCGATCATCTTAACCAGCTCCTGGGAAGTATCATGAAAATTGTGGTCAACAACTTGGGAATTGACGAAGCTTCCTGGATGAAGAGGCTTGCGGGTACGAGAAGTTGTCGTTCTCAAGTCTGTGTTTGTATTTTAGGTTCAGTACCTGATCTTCAACATAATATCCTTGTCTCGATCCAGTGTTCTCCCAGCCTATTGTGAGCCGAGCCAAACCAGAGATGCTCAAATCCCATTTCATTCCCACCATGGAGAAGCTGAAGAAGCGTACAGCTAAAGTAGTGGCTGAGGAGGAGCACCTGCGTATGGAGGGGAAGTCTGAGGGGGACGAGGAGGAAGGAACTATTAGAGATGAATTTGCAGTTCTCTGTAGAGACCTGTATGCGCTGTACCCTCTTCTTATCCGCTATGTGGATAACAACAGGTATTTTGTGGTTCCTGTGTAGGTTATTATTTTGCAATAAATGTTTAGCTCTTTTGACATTTTAAATTTCGCATGGTTTTTAGAGCAAGATGGCTGACATGTCGGGACCCAGATGCTGAGGAGCTGTTCCGTATGGTGGGAGAGGTCTTCATCTTCTGGTCCAAATCTCATGTAAGGGACAAATGTCTGACTCATCACAACACACAGTATCAGCAGACATGATAAATACTTTAATTGAAGCCACAATATATGACATTCAAACACAACGACCTACAATTCTCATTCTCTCTGCAGAATTTCAAGCGAGAGGAGCAAAACTTTGTGGTGATGAATGAAATTAACAATATGTCCTTTCTCACTGCTGACAGTAAGAGCAAGATGAGCAAGGTAAGGCCCTTTGAGATGTGCAATCAATGGGACATAGACTTTCATATTTGACTAACGATTTACTTCAATATTGTGAATTCATATATCTATATTAGTTTATACTGTATTTTGACAATTTTACATTCATTTATTACATTTGTATAATAGTTTTGTTGTAAGTGTTACTTTAGAATAATTTCTATATTGTTTTTATTAATATTTTGAAGTTTCTTTTTCTATATATTTAGTTTTCATTTTAATTTTAGTTTAGGTTTTAGTAGTTAATTTGTATTCTTTTAACGAATAAAAAATTAATAAAGCTAAATATATCTATTTAGCTTTATTTCTATTTTAGTTTTATTACATCAGTTTAAAACGTATTTCATTTAGTTGCCAAGGCAGCATTTCTAAAATTTAGTTTAAGTTTTTTCAACTAATATTTTTATTTAATGTCATGTTATGATGTTGTTAGTAAATTTGAGACTAATTTCATCCCATACTATGTCAGTTACCAAAAACAATTTTCGTTCATTTTAGTTAACAATAACAACACTGGTTGTTAATGCTGTGAATGTAAATGCTCCGATTTTTAAAATAGTTAATAAACCAACAGCGAATTGTTGGTTTGGCATCAAGCTCCACATCAAAGGTAAAGTATGCTGTGCTTTCATGCGTTTTCTGAAGACGTTGCGTTTATTCTTGCTGTCACGAAGGCAAGTGCTTTTCGGATGCGTTTTACAGGATTTAGATGACAGTGTTAATGGTGTTCTCTCTCTGACTGTGCCCTGTCCTCTTTTTCTCATCTGGATGCTGGTGGGTTTCTAGGCCGGGGACTCTGAGGTTAGCTTCTCTGAATGCACGACTGCTGTGCTACCGCATGGCACCTCACATCTGGGGGGGCATTTCATCAACCCCCCCCCAACACACTGGCACTCTACACACGCATAACAGTGACTTCTCAACTGTTTGACCAGACTAGTGTCTCACACTCTCCATTACATGTTACACTTGTGGATAGACGTCATGCTAGATAGCATAATGTTTGTTGTTTCCCCCCCCCCCCAAAATGGTAGTACTCCTAATGGATCGAAGAGATACAGAATTGAAAATGTGAATTTGAAAGAATATATTAAAAGAATTATGGGTAAAAGGCCTACTATGATGCAGATGAAAAGATAGGCCCTCTCAGTTTCAAGAAACATCCCATCCCCACGGACACAAGGGCCACAGGGCACCCGTCGTCCTGCCAGTGTGTGAGGGGGGGAGTCTGAATGGAGGCGTTTGATGAAAGAACTCTTTGTAGAGTCAGGCTCATGGCACTTGATTCCATGTCCGTCGCAGAGGGTCCGAGACCCTGGAGGCCTGTGCCATCACCCTGTACAGCAGGTTGCATCTGTTGGACTGTAGTTCGGATGGGGATCTTCATACATCTCTTATCTTCCTTTTCTTTTTGTATAACGGCTGCAGGTTGGGGTCAATATTTAATCTGTTCAGGAAGTCAACTGAGACTCAGAAATGTTGCAGAAATGCACACATCAAATGATTCAAACTGTATTTCAGTTCATTTCCTAAACTGGATTCATGTGAAGGAATTTGACCTCAATTAATGTATATTTCGTCATACATCCTCCTTGACAAAGGGGGCATTTAGAGTCCATCCTCTAATGTGTGGCTACTTAATCCCCCCTTAACTGGAATTGTTGCCGTACTTATATCCAATGGCTCACATCTCCATATCGTTCCATTTTTGTCTCCCCATCCACCCCTTTTAACCCATGACCCCTGATGCAATCAAAAGAAAATGATTGAGGTGGGATTGTGGAAAAAGGGATTACATTTGCATAATTTAGAACTAATGTAACCTCTAAAACTTGGCTTAAATTGTTCAGTTGCATTAACATAGTGGTCTACAGCTGAAAAGACAGAATAGATGGATCCTTTTATTCAGACCAGGGTTGAAGTGAATATAAGACTACAAGACCCAAATCCAGACCAATACCAGAGACCTACAAAAAGGCCATGTTTATTTGATTTTGAGTGGTCTTAACCCTAAAGTCTACTGTATTTTCCACCTTATTTTTCCCGTTAGAGTGGCCATTTGTAAATTTTATGGGTCTAGCTTCCGGTCTCATCCACTTCCAGCTATTTTTAGCTGTATAAAACAGCTCGTTTTGCTGCTTGATACTGCAAACTGGTGTTTCTTACAATATTATTTTAATATATTGTCTTAATTATGAACACACTTGTTTGTAGTGTAAACTGTTTTACCATTTACTGCACCTTGTTATTCTTCTCATTATTTTCCTACAGTGGCTAATGAACTGTAAATCTCGCACATTCACAGAAAACTGCATACTTCTACGTTGAAAATAAGGTGGATATTTGTTAGCAAGTAAAAGGACTTTTATTGCAATTCTATGAATGATCACCTTCAGATCATGGATTGTGTCTTTTTGCTGTGAAAACTTTACTCATTTTTTTTCTAAAATAAACATAAGAATCATGTTAAATCATGTTAAAATGTAAATATTAAATACTATACATCAGGCTTTTGAGGAACTGTTATTTGTCCATCTCTCAGGCATCATTGGATTTAATTTTTTTAACAATTAAAACAACAACAACAGATTTTATATCATAAACCTAAGCATTTACAACCCGAATTCCAGAAATGTTGGGACGTTTTTTAAATTTGAATGAAACGAAAACTAAAAGACTTTAAAATCACATGAGCCAATATTTTATTCACAGTAGAACATAGGGAACATAACAAATGTTTAAGCTGAGAAATTTTTATCCACTAAATGAGCTCATTTCCAATTTGTTGCCTGCTACAGGTCTCAAAAAAGTTGGCATGGGGGCAACACAGGGCTGAAAAAGCAAGAAATTTTGAAAAGATTCAGCTGGGAGAACATCTAGCAATTAATTATGTTAATTGACATCAGGTCTGTAACAAGATTAGCTATGAAAGGGATGTCTTAGAGAGGCATAATCTCTCAGAAGTAAAGATGGGCAGAGGCTCTCCAATCTGTGAAAGAGTGTGTAAAAAGATTGTGGAATATGTCAATTGCAACAGCTTTGCAAATCTCATCATCTACAGTGCATAACATCATCAAAAGATTCAGAGAGAAATCTGGAGAAATCTCTGTGCGTAAAGGACAAGGCCGAAGCCCATTGTTGGATGCCTGTGGTCTTCGGGCCCTCAGATGTAACTGCTTCACTTATCGGCATGATTCCGTCATTGACATTACTAAATGGGCCCAGGAATACTTCCAGAAACCACTGTCGGTAAACACAATCCGCCGTGTCATCTGCAGATGCCAACTACAGCTCTTTCTTGCAAAAAGGAAGCCATGTGTGAACATGGTCCAGAAGCGCCGTCGTGTCCTGTGGGATAAGGCTCAATTAAAATGGACTGTTTCAAAGTGGAAAAGTGTTCTTTGGTCAGACAAGTCCAAATTTGACATTCTTGTCGGAAATCATGGACATTGTATCCTCTGGGCTAAAGAGCAGGGAGACCTTCCAGCATGTCATCAGCATTCAGTTCAAAAGCCAGCATCTCTGATGTTATGGGGGGTGCATATGTTATGGGCAGCTTGCGTGTTTTGGAAGGCACTATGAATGCTGAAAGGTATATAAAGATATTAGAGCAAAATAGTTAGAGCTCCCGTCCAGGCGACGTGTATTTCAACAGGACAATGCAAAACTACATACTGCAGCTATTACAACAGCATGGCTTTATAGTAAAAGACTCTGGGTCCTGAATTGGCCTGCCTGCAGTCTAGATTTTTCACCTATAGAGAACATTTGGCACATCATTAAATTAAAAATAAATCAAAGACCACCACAAACTCTTCAGCAGCTGGAAACCTATATCAGGCAAGAATGGGACCAAAATCCAACACCAAAACTCCAGAGACTCATAACCTCGATGCCCAGATGTCTTCAAACTGTTTTGAAAAGAAGAGGAGATACTACACCATGGTAAACATGCCCCCGTCCCAACTATTTTGAGATCTGTAGCAGGCATCAAATTTGAAATGAGCTCATTTTGTGCATAAAATAAAATTTCTCAGTTTAAACATTTGTTATGTTATCTATGTTCTATTGTGAAAAAAATATTGGCTCATGTGATTTGAAAGTCTTTTAGTTTTCATTTTATTCAAATTTAAAAAACGTCCCAACATTTCTGGAATTCGGGTTGTAATATAATCTTACTAAGACATATTATTAGGACATATCCAGTGATAGCTGGAATCTATCAGAATTTCATCTGACTTTTTGCCATATAAATACCATTCCATATAAGTATAAAGACCATCTCATTTTTTGATCAGTCTGGGCCTCTGAATAAAAGTGTGGTGTTTTTTCCTCTCTTAGTCTGAGCTCTGTATGCTGTATCATAGTGTAAGAACCATAAAAGCCTGTGTGCTGTTCTATAAACATTCTGCATTTAGCCTAATAAAAGTTGCAGTTAAGTGCCCTCTTCTGTTCAAGGTTAAGTACTGCATATAATGTTTTTGGGTACTTATAGGATGACATCACAAGTGTGAGCCAGGGTTTCAGCAGCAGCAGGGAAGAGCATGTGGTTGTGGCTATTATTGTTCCTCGATTTAAGTTGATCCGAAGGCACATTCGTTTTACGTTATTCCATGTTCAACAGTAAAGCTAAGAAATGATTCTTTGGGAGGCGTTATCTGACTGCCGAATCAAGCAAGGTGTTTGATACAAAGGACAGAACAGCCTGACATAATAAATAAATGATACTCAACAAAACACATATGCAAACACATTTTTTTTTAAATATTTGTCTAAAGGTTCAGTAAACTGTTCCATTAAAAAAACAGACCATTACTTCATATGTCAGGCTTTACGAGTAAGATCAATACTCAAATTCGCATTCAGACAGCTACAGTGTATTCTCTCTCACACACAATGGGTCTCATTAATGAAGCATATGCACAACAACTTTTGTCTAAAATCGTTCTTACTTAATTATTGCATTCAAATCAGTTACATAAAATGTATTTCGCTCATGTTTCTTAAATGAGGCCCAGTTTCTAAAACTGGGAGAGTGTTGGTTTGGAGGGGCAAAACTGGTGCAAACAGGACGTGTGTGATCAAGATTACTGAAATGATTTCCTTTGTCTCTATGGGTTGGGTTTCTTCAAGGTTGGAAACCCAAAATGAGTCAAAAGCAATCGTTTCCTCTCAGTTTTATAATTAACTCCACTGAATGTGTTTGTTATTGTTACTGAGTGTGGGATTGCAGTTCCTCCTCCACCCACTGAGGCTGAGCATGTTATGACTGTGCACGTACTTGCAGACCTTTTCAGTGCACGGCGTGTATTAAACTGCACTGACACGTTACAGCACCAGCCAGCCTGTAGTGCCTGCTTCTATTATGTGTCTGAGCTAAGATGATGTTGCAATTGAATGATTTTTGCCCCTTTTGATGCTGTCACCTCTCTAAGTTAGTATTGAGAATTCAGCTTCAGACCTACTACAACTTGTCTTCCCCACTAAGCCCCACTGTTGTTGTCTATTTTGATAAAAAGCAACCCTGAACATTTACCCCTCCTTCCCTCTTAATGACCCTATTAATCAGAATGACTCATTTCTAAGGACTGTTCTCTAAAGAAGTCCTAACTTAAAAATAAAATCTAATGACTGAAATAATGCCTTCAAGTAAGGATGGATTGGTCTGTTTAGTTGTCTAGGTCCTGGTGAGGGAAAAGGAAGCTTTGGATTTTGCTCAATAAAATGATAGTACACTCTTGAGGTGGACGTCCATTTTGTTGTCAACAGACTCTTGTTAGCACATCATTCAATATGAAAATCGTCTCACAAGATGCTAAGGTCTCATTGAAAGTAATTTCACGATGTCTATGTCAGTTGTCATGCTTTGAATGTTACTGTCATCTCAGGCTGGTGGCTCGGATGTGGAGCGTACCAAGAAAAAGAGACGGGGAGATCGATACTCTGTTCAAACGTCCCTCATTGTGGCGGCCCTGAAGAAAATGCTTCCCATTGGACTAAACATGTGCTCTCCTGCAGACCAGGAGCTCATTAACCTGGCCAAGACACGCTATTCTTTGGTAGTGTGGTCCCATCTATTTGTTGGTCTGTCTTAGGATGTTTTAATAAGGTTTTACATGAAAACTTTAGGTTGGTCACTAAACAGGTAAACTGAAGCATGTCTGTTGTTTTTGACCTATAGAAAGACACAAATGAGGAGGTCAGAGAGTTCTTGCAAAATAACCTGCACCTCCAGGGCAAGGCAAGTGTATGTCTGATGTTAAAGTCTTTTTAAAAAGTGTTTTTGCAGAAATCTGAATGCTATCTCTCTCTCCTCAGGTTGATAACCCATCTATGCGCTGGCAGATGGAACTATATAAGGAGATGGCAGGAAAGGCAGAAGATGCAGATGCCCCAGAGAAAGTTGTGAAGCGGGTTCAAGAGGTCTCTGCAGTTCTCTACCACATTGAAGTGGTGAGTTTGAATTCCAAGGTCTGAAACTCCTAGTGCAATGCAAATAATGCACATTTTGGTGACCACTCACCCACACTGTATCCGACTCAAATTGCTTCAGCTGTTTGAATTCTAGACAGCATAATATCCTTTCCATATGTGGTTTAAAATCTAAAAAACGCCCTAAGACAGTTGTTCTTTTTACAGACTGAGCACCCTTTCAAGTCCAAAAAGATGGTTTGGCATAAACTGCTGTCAAAGCAACGACGTAGAGCGGTGGTGGCCTGTTTTAGGATGACTCCACTTTACAACCTGCCCAGGTGAGACAAGACAGGTCACAGTCATACAACATAAGTACATGTTTCTGCACTAGTCGGTCTGATTCATAGAATGAATTAAAGAGATAATGGTGGATTAGAGAAGTTATATAAATGCGTATTGTCTCTCTTTCAGGCATAGAGCATGTAACATGTTCCTAGATGGGTACAAGCGAAACTGGATCCAAACCGAAGGATATTCCTTTGAGGACAGAATGATTGATGACCTGTCTGTATGTGCTCCCACATGAACAAAAATAACTGATGCATTTTAGTGTGAAAGAAATTGGGTGGCATACATTTCCTGTTAGTTTTCTTTTTCCTTGAAGACCAATTTAGTAGCAGATTTCTTTTTCTCAATGACGTAGAAAGCGATGGAGGAAGAAGAGGAGGAGGAAGAGGAAAAGGAGACAAAGCCAGACCCTCTTCATCAGCTCATCCTTCACTTTAGTCGCACAGCCCTCACCGAGAAGAGGTGAGACCTCTCCACACTTTTGATTACTGAATGACGCATTTGACTTCCGGTGCCAAAGTAGACGATCTCATGGCAATAACCAGTGACTATGATGTTACCAGTGACTATTCACGTTGTTCACGTGGTCTTTTGATGAAGTTATCTAATCATCCATTACAAAATAAAAACAATTTACAGATATGTAATGAATAGGTTTAGAAGTACTCTATAATGTAGTGTTCATCAGTAATGCAACAGTCATTATAAAAAGAAATGTGACCACCACATACTATGATCTAAAAATTATATTTCTAAATATGTATTTATAATCTAAAAATGATATGGTTTTTAGAATTAGTAACAAAGAAAGCAACTTTAGGATCAATTAGGATTTAAAATATAGACACGTTTTTACGTCTTTTATTTCCTTTGATTATTTTTTCCCTGCTTCTGCTCTGTCACAGTAAACTGGACATAGATTACTTATACATGGCATATGCTGATATCATGGCTAAGGTGAGACCTCTCTCTCTTATGGTTAACATTCCTCACCAATTTAGTAATTTATTTTATATATTTAAAATATTGTTACTTTACTGTAACTTGTAACTCTTCTCCATTTCAGTTAAACCATTTTCTATTTGATTTTAGATATTTTAATTGTTTTTAAATACATAGAAGTTTCCATCACAGGATCTCATGCTGTGTAACATTCTTTGTGTCCATCTCTGGTGAATTTAGAGTTGCCACATGGGTGAAGAGGATGAGGGGGGAGAGGAGGAGGAAGAGGGGGGAGAGGAGGAGATGTCCTTTGAGGTGCGACAGACAGAGATGGTAGGGGGAGTCCGGGGGCTGGGGACGGGGAAGACACAGAAGTGGTAGACCCGATTGACCTCCAAACCAACCACTGTATCATCCATCCATTCACTCACATCCCATTTTATGTCTCTTTGTCCAGGCTGTGCTCTCTGTCTCTCCATCTAATATGTTTTATTACATTACACTGCATCATCTTTAACATGTTTGTTTTCATACAGTTGACATTAAACTTTGAGCCATCTACTAAACACAGATTAATTGTATAAAATACAATGAATACATTTAAATCCAATAAATAAAATGTCAAAAACAGTAACTTATATTTTATACCAAAAGAGCAGCATTATTATGTGTTTAGTAGTTTAGGCTTAAGGAGATTTTTTTATGGTTTTGTTGTACCATAACGTGTTTGGATTACCTAAAGCTGAGCTGCAGCATGTGGTAATTTGATCAACAAATTTCATTGATTGGCCATGAAGTTTTTAAGTCATATAACAACAATTTAAAGTATAACGCATAAAAATATAAAAACAGAAATTATACAGTATAACATTATGATTTCATGAGGTAATTTTGAGACCTGTGTGTGAAAATTCACCTGTTGCAGCTTTGATGTCCAAAAGAAGCTATATCCTCATTGTTTCTTTTTAATCATTTTTTAAAATCATTTTCTTGCTATGAGCTCTAAGATTGATGTGTCACATGAATGTGCATTTACTTATATATGCTGTTTTACTTTGAGCAATAACTAATGATAATGTATTTGTCATATTGTTTCTGTATGCTTTCTATTCTTACCTTGATGTCCTTTAACTCATTCACAGTAATCATGTGAAAGTGACTCATCACCGTTTTCTCAATATTACTGACATAGTATACTGACACACAGACTACAGTGAAAGCCAGAGCAGTCTCCTAGTCTGCACACACAGACAGAGGAACAAACACACAGATGCACCTATAACGAAGTGGATTGTGCACGCCATACACACACACACACACACACACACACACACACACACACACGCGCACTGAATCAGGCTGAGCATATATGTATAAACATAGGAAGAAGAAATGCACCATATATTCCACACTTCTGGGTGCTTACTTAGGTCAGGCTTACATGGGAGGGGGGTGGCATGGGTGGGATGGGAGGTTTGGGAGGGGGGTGTACTGTATTATGCATGCAGTAATTATAAACGTATAAGCTTTATGATTTATAGAATTTTTGGCAAAGCGAGCTTCTGTATGTAAACCAACATTTGTATTTGCTTTTAAATTTTTCCCTTTGCAGTGCTGTTTACATATGTCTGTAATAAAAAAGCTTGCTTTTATTATCTGCTAATGATAACATTATGTTATGGAATTGTATTTGCTAAAGTTAAACTATAATTACAATTCCAGTTTATTTCCAAATAAGCTGATGTTTGATGATGCTGGGTAAAGGGTTACGATTATTCTACAGAAGCACTTCCCTAAGTTTACAGTTCACTTTCCAGGAGACAGAGCTGTAGATGAGTAACACCTGCATGGTTCTTTGTTTCTCTGTAAGATGCAAAGCCATCAGGAGAGTTTACTGTAGTCCAACGTTTGCTCTTATAGACAAACGTGAGAAATTAGAATGACTGTCCCCAAACTAATGATGATGATGGGAGCATGCTAAATGAAAATGACTGAAAGAGAGAAAAGAGAATTTTAGAATGTAAAAATAATAGTGCTGTCAAACGATTAATCACATCCAAAATAAAGGTTTTTGTTTACATAATGTATGTGAGTGCATTGTGTATATTTATTATGTATATATAAATACACACACGTACAGCATATATTTTGAAAATATTTACATGACTATATTTATATTCATAGAATTTATATCATATATAAATATATTTAATATATAAACGTTACATATTTTTCTTAAATATATACATGCATGTGTGTGTATTTATATATACATAATAAATATACACAGTACACACACATTATGTAAACTAAAACTTTTATTTTGGATGCGATTAATCGCGATTAATCGTTTGACAGCACTAAAAAAATAATAATCACATCAGCAGGGCCCAAATCATTCACAAGCACTCACAATCACCCGATCTTGCCTTAACTCTGTGATAATCACATTTTAACTAAAATAAATAAATGTTCACTTTGTGTTGTAAGATATTTAGACAAACATTTGAGAAAATTGCTGAAAA
Source organism: Tor tambroides (assembly GCA_021397915.2). NCBI lineage: Eukaryota > Metazoa > Chordata > Actinopteri > Cypriniformes > Cyprinidae > Tor > Tor tambroides. The sequence continues at coordinate 79,474 of JAFVLL020041198.1, read as the reverse complement.
GAATTGATGATACTGCTGAAAAGGAAAGTTGTAAATGTTAGCAGTGTTTGTGGTTGACCTGATGAAAGCCTCAGACAGTGTTTTGGGTTGCCATGACAATAACTTCATATCCTCACTGCTGCCCTGTGTCATAGTCTCAGTAAAAAGCAGCTTCTAAAATTAGAAATACCCAATTCGATTGAAAATCCAAGTTGTTGTTTTTTTCTTTGATGTAAATCTACATTTTTTTTTTTCCATCACCCATAAGATAAGACTATTATAAATGACAAGTAGTAACTGGCCAAGATAGAAAAAAGAACGTTATTCCTTATAAATAAAGATGATATTAGTGTTATTGATAGATGTCTGTAGTTCAATTAGAGGGGCAGGGAGATTGAGCAGAAAGAACAGATTGTAAGAAAGGAGAAATGTTAAGGTTTTCAGACAGTTCAATTTTGCCATGTTTAACCCTATAGGAGAAAGAGATGGAAAAGCAAAGACTCCTCTACCAGCAGTCACGTCTCCACAACAGAGGGGCCGCTGAGATGGTTCTACAGATGATTAGCGCCTGCAAGGGTACATGTTCACCTCTTTTCAAATCTTTTCTTTTTTTTAAGCTTGAGCACTTTGGTCTCCATTTATTTTAAAATCATTTTCTTTTTGTACAGGTGAGACTGGTTGCATGGTCTCTTCCACCCTAAAACTTGGTATTTCCATTCTGAATGGCGGGAACAGTGAGGTCCAACAGGTTAGATAAGAGTCATCTGCATGGAGGCATGACTTAGGCGTGAATTAGACCCTAAATTAATGCTGAGATGTAACAGCATTGGTAATTTGCTTGCAGAAAATGCTGGACTATCTGAAAGACAAGAAAGATGTGGGTTTCTTCCTCAGTGTCCAGGCTCTAATGCAGACCTGCAGGTATATTCTGACTGGGAGCTGTTGTCACCTCATATTCGTATTAGTTAAACGATTCATTAAAGCAGTGTTTGTGCTTCTTTTGCAGTGTTTTGGACCTGAATGCCTTTGAGAGGCAGAATAAAGCAGAGGGTCTAGGTATGGTGTCAGAGGAGGGAACAAGTAAGTAAAATGAATGAATCTTTTTTCATCAAGAATAATACCACAGTATTGTCGAAACGAAGATCAGTTGAGTCCTATCAAATGTAATTTTGCAAGTATAGAGTAACTATAGCATATTGAGATTGTTGAATCCATAAACGTGTAGAATGTGTTGTTTGGCTCCAAAATTTAAGGCCAAAATGAGATACAGCATCCAAGTATTCAGTCATCCATCTGTAATCATACACGTTTGGTCATTCTAACATGGAAATGCACATCATTTGTTAAACAAATATATCAATTGAATAAATTAATTGTAACCATATTGTCATACAGTCTTACCATCTCCAAATTTAATATTCTAGTCTAATATGATGTCAATAAACAGATTATGAATAATTCCCTTTTCATTCCATGTCGTCTGTTTGCCGTCAACTCACCATCCCTCTTTTTCCATAACTATACTTTTGTCCCCCATCTCTTTTCATTCTTCCTTCCTTTCACGGGCCTCAGACGTGAAGCTAGAGCGGGGTAAATAATGCCTCTGTCCCTCTATTTTTCATTTCTCTCTTGCTGTCACTGCTCTCTGTCCTTTTATCTCTTTGGAATCATTTTTGTTTGAAATTTTGCTTTTTGGGTTTTGGAATTTAATATATATATATATATATATACATTTTAAGTATATATATATATGAATCTTATCACTCAAGGATTTGTAAAAACAACTTTCAGTCACATTGCAAATGCAGATCGCAGTACAGTATATCTGAATTACTGTACAGTTATACACACCAACACAGAATGTGGCTGAAGTGTTTTTCTTTCTCCCCTTGAGTGCTGAAACAGATCTACTGTAACTCTAGAACTCTACATTGTGTCTAATCTATTAAAAAAATAGGAGTTAAATTATATAATAAATATATGCAGCATTTTAGTTACTTAGTATAACAGGCAAAAAATATATATATTCGTAATGTTGGTTTTTGCATTAATAAATTTTGTTTTTACATTGAAAAAGGTCTTAACCATCATATGATGGCACTAAAATGCTTAAATTGAGAATATGTGTTTTGTTCCTAACAAATACATATAACTTACCAAATCCTGCCATTGGTTATGAATTAAACCATATATATGATCTAACTCTGTCTTGGCTTCACCATTTTTGCACCTAATATTACCCTATATGCCCTCCTATATTTACCCCAGCTGAGACAATGACTTGAGGTCACAGTTAATCCAGTAATCAGCCATTATCAAAAAGGGTAGGTTATGTTAGCGCATAGCAGTTTAGCAGTGCAGTTTAAAATTGTGAATTTTCTATGCAACAAATTCCCTGGAAGTTATTTGCAAACAGATCATTCCATGCTGAAGGCTTTGAATGAATGTGATTTTCAGGAATTTAGCATTGTTTATTGACCTCCTCCTTACCTGCCCAAACACAGCTGAGGTTTAGGATTGCAGTAGGTCTGTCTCGCATGCTAAAGTATCGTTTATGTTAGGGCTTCATGTTGTAATTAATCCCCCTCTGTGTTTGAGCCACAGTATATGTGATTATATATCAGTGTTCTTATATCTGTGTTCATATACAATGGGGGAAAAAATTATTTCATCCCCTGCTGATTTTGTACATTTGCCCACTTACAAAGAAATGATCAGTCTATAATTTTAATGGTAGGTTTATATGAACAGTGAGAGACAGGATAACTGTTTGATTTGCACTTTAATAAGTGAAATAAGTATTTGATCCCCTATCACTCAGCAAGATTTCTGGCTCCCAGGTGTCTTTTATACAGGTAAGGAGCTGAGATTAGGAGCACTCTCTTAAAGAGATAGAAAGCACATGTACAGGCCCGTCTGAAGTTTGCCAATGATTCAGAGGAGAACTGGGTGAAAGTGTTGAGATCAGATGAGACCAAAATCGAGCTCTTTGGCATCAACTCAACTCGCCGTTTGGAGGAGGAGGAATGCTGCCTTATGACCCCAAGAACACCATCCCCACCGTCAAACATGGAGATGGAAACATTATGCTTTGGGGGTGTTTTTCTGCTAAGGTGACAGGACTGCACCGCATCAAAGGGACGATGGACGGGGCCATGTACTGTCAGGGCCAGGGCATTGAAAATGGGTCGTGGTATTGCAGCATGACAATGACCCAAAACACACGGCCAAGGCAACAAAGGAGTGGCTCAAGAAGAAGTACATTAAGGTCCTGGAGTGGCCTAGCCAGTCTCCAGACTTTAATCCCGTAGAAAATCTGTGGAGGGAGCTGATAGTTGCCAAACATCAGCCTCGAAACCTTAATGACTTGGAGAGGATCTGCAAAGAGGAGTGGGACAAAATCCCTCCTGAGATGTGTGCAAACCTAGTGGCCAACTACAAGAAACCTTTGACCTCTGTGAATGCCAACAAGGGTTTTGCCACCAAGTACTAAGTCATGTTTTGCAAATCAATTTATAACTTTTTTTAAATGTGTTTTTCTGTATTTTTTGTTGTTATTCTATCTCTCACTGTTCAAATAAACCTACCATTAAAATTATAGGCTGATAATTTCTTTGTCAGTGGGCAAATGTACAAAATCAGCAGGGGATCAAATAATTTTTTTTTCCCCACTGTATGCACATTATTGTGTATGTTTATAGTTCATGTATATGTGTTGTGTTATTTGGATAAAGTGATTTTGTAATGTGTCTCATTTTGTGCTGCTATAATTCAGTCTAAGTCAAAGAACTAGTGATTACACAAAAGGCTGTCTCATTCTGCTCCCTAGTTCACGATGAAGTCAATCATTCAATTCTGCCATTTTGTATCGTTTTTGTGCATTGTTATTGTAGCTTTTAAAAAGAGCAGTACTATTATGAAATATTAGTTTGTACTCCATTTCTGGTGCTTTTCAAGGCTGTACTGACATAAGTAAATATATTGAGCAGCCTATGCTCACTGGTGTTCTCTGGGATTTAGATGGGACAATTTGGTTAGTATACGTAATACTGAACTGGGCAGTGGAATGAAACAAAAATAACTAAATTTCCTGCTTATCTCTTACAGAAAGGGACGAAAATATTGCAGTTTTCACTAACATTATAACATGAGAGATTTGAGGTAGTTTTTCTCTAAGCTTTTTAAACAATCGCTCTCTTCCACTTACTTTCTCTTTTCAGTTCTAATCAGATTGCCGCTACACTAAACCTGTGATCAGTGTCACAGCATGTTCACCTATATGTGATGTGTTGCCACATATTTCCATCCTTTGCATAGGTGAGAAGGTCATGGCTGATGATGAGTTCACTTGTGATCTCTTCCGCTTTCTGCAGCTCCTCTGTGAGGGTCACAACAATGGTGGGTCCTGGATCTGCATGTACAGTAAAATGCAGTGAACATGAAAAAATGTACTGTGCTTTATTGCAGTTTGGGTTAGTTCACCCCAAGATGACAAATCTGTCATTAATTACTCACCCTAATGTCATTACAAATGCGCAAGACCTTCGTTCAGCAATGCAACTGAAATGTTCCCAGACCCAGAAACGTAGTAAGGACATCGGTAAAATAGTCCATGTGACATCAGTGGTTCCACAATTTCACAAAGCTATGAGAATACTTTTTGTGTGCAAAGAAAACAAAAATAACTTTATTCAACAATTCTTCTCTTCCAAATCACGTATTCCACCATTATGGATAGTACCACACAACGCACGCCTGCGCTGCACCTTGTTTACAGATTTTATCAAACATCTTAATTTGTGTTCTGAAGATGAATGAAGGTCTTACGGGTTTGGAACCGCATTAGGGTGAGTTTTTGGGTGAACTATACCTTAAATTTCTTGAAATGAATCTTGAATTTAAACACCATCATATTGTTCGAAACCTGTATACTGTTGTTTTTTTACTGTAAAACACAAAGAGTGAATTTGAAAAGCCAAGTTTCAGGAGTTTAGGGAATGTAATTGTTGTACAGATTTTGTGTTTAACCATCTGTGAGTTTACTTCACTTTAGACTTCCAGAACTACCTGAGAACACAGACAGGCAGCACCACCACCATCAATGTCATTATCTGTACAGTGGATTACCTGCTTAGATTACAGGTGATGTCATTTTGACCTTGAAAACTGACTAATTTAGACATAGTTAAGTACTCTCGACTGATTAAGTGTTACTTTAAATTATGATATCTGCACACTTATTGTGGGTGTTTATTTTCTCTTTCCAGGAGTCTATCAGTGATTTCTACTGGTATTACTCAGGAAAAGACATCATAGATGAACCAGGCAAGAGGAACTTCTCTAAAGCTATGACTGTGGCCAAACAGGTGTTCAACAGCCTTACTGAGTATATCCAGGTACATTACATTATTTCTTTGATCAGACATTCATATTCCATGTTTTTTATGACATTAATTTTGTTTTGGTCTCTACATCTGCATGTGTTTACACAACCCCTTATATGGTTGCAGAGTTGAATGATAGAATTTTCTCCTTAGGAAAATGTACTTTGATTTTTACAATGTAATTTCCTCTAAAATCATACACTTATCATTTGGCTGTCATGTATTTAAGTTGTCCTCCTGTCTCAGGGTCCCTGCACAGGAAACCAGCAGTCCTTGGCCCACAGTCGTCTATGGGATGCTGTGGTGGGCTTCCTGCATGTGTTTGCCCATATGATGATGAAACTTGCTCAGGTAACCCATCTGAACTTGATTCCTCTGTTGATCTACACTTTTCTTGTGTTTATTCTATCTGAATGCATTAGATCACACACTTTCTCTAGTAGCAAATGTGTATAATTTCTACTAAAAGAGCTTATTTATTACTTTAGTGGCTGAAAGAAAATGCATGGAAATGAAACTGTAGTAGTTGCTTATGTATAGTAGAAATGTTTTTAATTATTAGATTACATGCTAAATTAAAGAACATGTTACATTCCCTTTTCAAACTTTAAATGACTAGGATGTTGGAATGTAATATTGTTTTTACTCTCAATGTTTTACTGATTAATTAAACTGTTTTTCATACACCGTATGCAGGGAAGAGTATGTATCACTCTATTTATCTATTGAAGTGATTGTATTTGAGTTTTCCCCTTGTTCCATTCCAGATTCCCAAATCCAGGTTGTTTGAACCCAGTTGGCCTTTTTTGACACCAAATCTAATTTTACTCTTCATTTAACATGCCAATTTCTCATAACATTTCTGCTAAACAAAAAAAAATTAAAATCTGCCAAGTATGCAAACAAGTGGGTCAAACAGCCTGAGAATATGGATGGCAGTTAACATTACCCAGAAAAACCACGCGTTTTCAGCTTTATGTGAATTTGCTGTATTAAAAAGTGTTTTGCCTCTTCTACAGTTCTGCCTTTGGTGTGCTGTTTGATTTTTTTTTTTCATGATCTCTTGTGTGTATGGAGTGTTTCTCATTCTTGTAATTAACCCCTGTTATTGTTACTGCATGCATTAACCTACATTTAAATGTTACAATTTTTTACATTTTCCTCAACCAATTTCTTATAAAGATGCTGATGTATTTATTTTGTGACCATACCCTTATACAGTAAGCTATACACTCACAAATAATGATGTTGTGTTTTCCCCCTTTTTATAAATAAATAATAAATATATTTTCTTTTAGTTTTTCATATACATTTTATCATTTTTTATAAAAGCTGCTGATTTAGATTATACATGTTACGGTACAGTATATATTATACAGTATGTCATTCTGTTTTCTTGTAGGATTCCAGTCAGATTGGTCTTCTGAAAGAGTTGTTGGACCTTCAGAAAGATATGGTGGTCATGTTATTGTCTCTGCTGGAGGGTATGAAGAAAATCTTGAATTTATGTTCATCAGTTTCACATCATTCAGTCTAGACCTGATTAGCCTGTATGACTCTGTATTTGTCAGGTAATGTTGTAAATGGCACCATTGCTCGCCAAATGGTAGACATGCTAGTGGAGTCCTCCAGCAATGTAGAAATGATCCTTAAATTCTTCGACATGTTCCTCAAGCTGAAGGACATTGTTGCGTCTGATGCATTCCGCGACTATGTGACAGACCCCAGAGGTTTGATATCCAAGAAGGATTTCCAGAAAGCCATGGACAGCCAGAAGCAGTACACACCTGCAGAGATCCAATTCCTGTTGTCCTGCTCTGAGGCAGATGAGAATGAGATGATTCATTATGAGGAGTTTGCCAGTCGTTTCCAAGAGCCAGCGAAAGACATTGGTTTTAACATAGCGGTGCTGCTAACCAACCTCTCTGAACATGTTCCTCATGATACCCGGTTACAGAACTTCCTTGAACAAGCTGAGAGCGTTCTGAACTATTTCCGCCCATTCTTGGGGCGTATCGAGATAATGGGCGCCAGCAGGAAGATCGAGAGGATCTACTTTGAGATCAGTGAGGTGAATCGTAAGCAATGGGAAATGCCTCAAGTCAAAGAGTCCAAGCGGCAGTTCATATTTGATGTGGTCAACGAAGGTGGCGAATCAGAGAAGATGGAGCTTTTTGTCAACTTCTGTGAGGACACCATCTTTGAGATGAACATCGCTTCACAGATTTCAGAGCAGGATGAGGAGGAGAAAGAAGAGGACGATGAGGAAGAACCCGAAGGAGGAGATGGAGGAGGTGGTGGAGATGAAGAGGGAGGTGGAGAGGAGGGCCAGCCAGAATCAAGCTCTGCCTTTTCCGAATTCATCCAAAGCATAATGAATTTCCTGGGCATGTTTACCTTTAGGAATATTCGCAGACAGTACCGTAGGCTCAGGAAGATGACCATCAAGGAAATTGTGGTCAAGCTTGCTACCTTCCTATGGACAATCCTCATGAGCATCCTCTATTTCATTTACAGTGTGTGTAAAGGTTTTTTCCTGCTCATCTGGCATACACTTTTTGGAGGTGGTTTAGTTGAAGGGGCCAAGAACATCACCGTGACAGAGTTGCTGGCCAGCATGCCGGATCCCACGCAGGATGAGGTGCACGGAGACCTACCGGGAGAACCAAGGGGCGGAGAAGAGCAGGATACAGGAGGGATAACAGACTCAATGGAAGTAGGAGGGGGAGAGGAGGAGGATGAGGACATCCAAGAAAAAGATGGTGGGAAGATTCCTGGTATTGATACACCTGGTGGACTTGGAGATATGGGTGACACGACCCCCGTGGAACCGCCAACTCCAGAGGGCACTCCATTACTGAAGAGGAAAGTGGTATGTTTATTAAGCTGGATTCCCCGTGTTCCTTCACCAATTTTCTATACAAAGACTTTTAATTGTATGTGTCATGTTGGTCCTTGTTTTTTATGCTGCAGCAACCAGAAGAAGCAGGACCTGAACAGCCTCCTGCTACTGAAGAACCTCCTCCTGAGCCTGAGAAAGCAGAGTGAGTGACTCCTAAATGAAGGGAAAACAGGACATTGTAGTGTTTCTGTTCGATTCTTTGTTGTTTTTCTAGATGTATTTACCATTTGAATGACCATCTTCTATGTGTAACAGCACTGAGAATGGAGAGAAGGCTGAGAAGGAAGCAGAGGTCAAGCCTGAGGCCACACCAGAAGAACCAAAACCTGAGAAAGCCACTAAAGCCAAAAAGGAAAAGAAATCAGTCAAGGGAGCAGGATTTGAGCTCTGGAATGAGTTAGATGTTCAAAGAAATAAATTCATGGTAGGAAAAAAAAAAAAGTTTTTCTTCTAAATTTTGAATCTTTGAGTTTTAGTTCCAGGTTTAGTTACGATTTACGGGTTTTGATTTGCTGTTAATCTCCACTTCCATCTACAGAACTGTTTGTCCCGTAACTTCTACAACCTTCGTTTCCTGGCTTTGTTCATCGCCTTTGCCCTGAACTTCATTCTTCTCTTCTACAAGGTTGGAAAACCTATTTTAGATTTTCACACTGTTTTCCTGGTTTAATTTGTGCTTTATTTGGATTTCTAGGCTTGTTTACATGTGCTTGTGTTTAAATGTTTAATTCAAAATGGCATGCCTCACAATAATTTTACTTTCAAATGTACGTAGATATAAAAATAAAATTTTATGTTCCTGTTAAAACTGTTTTAAAGCCTCCATTTTTTTAAAAAATTCTCCAGGTATCTGATACTCCTCCGTTTAGTGATGAATTTGATGGCTCAGGTATGTTTGAAGGCTCTGGGCTGTTTGAAGGCTCTGGAGAGGACTTTGAGGGCTCTGCTGGAGAGGATGGAGGTGATGATGATGATGATGAGGGAGGTCCTGTGTATTATTTCCTGGAAGAGAGTACCGGATATATGCAGCCCACTTTGTCCTGCCTGGCAATTGTGCACACCGTCATCGCTTTCTTATCAATCATTGGATACAACTGCCTCAAGGTTTGAACCACTAGATTTACATTTTAGCACTTGAACTTGTGTCATTATCAGTCTTGATTCAGATTGTTTTTATTTAATTCTGAATATGTGCTATCAATTATTTGTTCTATCAATAAGTTATCATGATGTTATGGTCTGTTAGATTCCACTGGTCATCTTTAAGAGAGAGAAAGAGCTGGCAAGAAAGCTGGAGTTCGATGGTCTTTACATCACTGAACAGCCGGAGGATGATGACATCAAGGGCCAATGGGACAGATTGGTGCTAAACACACCGTAAGTGTGGAGAAAGTTGTTTCTCACAAGATATATCTGGTTGACTAAAATGAAAGTTGAGCTAGATTCTGTTTTGTGGTCAAACTGGTTTTGCACATATGTGGTCCATAAATGATGTCTTCTTAATAGACTAGTAAGTGTTCATTAGCAGATCTAGCCAAATCCTTGGAAAAATTGTAATTAAAACTCTTTATCATTGTTTTAGCTCCTTTCCCAACAACTACTGGGACAAATTTGTTAAGCGAAAGGTAAACCGATATTCTTCTTGTTCATTGGTGTGTAGGTTTAAAATGAGCGTGTTTATGAAGCCGTGTTGTTCTCGTTTCCTTTGGCAAGATTCTGGATAAATACGGAGATATTTATGGACGTGAGCGAATCGCAGAGCTGCTGGGTATGGATCTGGCATCGCTGGATGTCAGCAAACAACAGACAGACAAGAAACCCGAAGAGCCAGACAACTCTATGCTTGCATGGTATTAAAAATTCATTACAAGTGACATATCATTCTGTGACATTTTAAGATATTACATTTAGGTTATGTGTTATTTCTTTGCCACTAGTGGCACCAAACAGAGTTGCAAAAATGTTGATTTTTCAGACTTTTTAAAATGCTCCTCCTGTCTGCTATTGGTTAGCCAAACAGATAATCCCGAAAACTACACTATTGGTCAAGGCATATGAGATCAAGTATTAGATTTTCCTTCCATATTATTTTTCAGGCTCACTTCCATTGACATCAAGTATCAGATCTGGAAATTTGGAGTTGTGTTTACAGACAATGTAAGTCTTTTTTTTTTTCAGGTATTAAAATCTACGCTATTTTCTAAAATCACAGACTTTGCAAAGCACAGTTCTAGTCAAGTGTACTAAAGTGTTCTTTATTTACAGACTTTCCTCTACCTGGTGTGGTACACAATTATGTCACTTCTTGGACATTACAACAATTTCTTCTTTGCTTGTCACCTGCTGGACATCGCAATGGGTGTCAAGACCCTGCGTACAATTCTTTCCTCGGTCACACACAATGGAAAACAGGTACAGTCAGTCCATAAACTCAAAACTGTTTCTGAAAATCTGTACTTATACACCGGTTGACTCTGTTGGGTTGTTTCAGCTGATGATGACTGTGGGTTTGCTGGCTGTGGTTGTGTACCTCTACACTGTGGTGGCCTTTAACTTCTTCAGGAAGTTCTACAATAAGAGCGAGGATGAGGACGAGCCGGACATGAAATGTGACGACATGATGACGGTTGGTCAATGCATTATACAACATTATTGGTGTTAAATTGTCTTCTATTCTTGTTCTCTAATAATGCCTTTTCGAGTTGCAACAGATTTTTTTGTAAAATGTTTTGGTGGTGGTTGCTCACTTTTTTCTGCAATTCTTCCCTAACCAAACACCTGCTGTATAATCCAACAAATCTCTCTCTTTCTCTTCACAGTGTTATCTGTTCCACATGTACGTGGGTGTGCGGGCAGGTGGAGGCATAGGAGACGAGATTGAGGACCCAGCAGGGGACGAGTATGAACTCTATCGGGTGGTTTTCGACATCACCTTTTTCTTCTTTGTCATCGTCATCCTGCTGGCCATCATTCAAGGTGAGACTCGTGTTTCTACTCAACTTCGCCTAGCAAATCTACCACATTAAACCTTACATTTCGGAGATTTATGACTGGCTTTGAGATTTCATTTTCTGGATTAGATTGAAAACACTGCACTGCAATTCACTGGATGTTTGTCTGCACAGGTCTGATCATTGATGCTTTTGGTGAGCTGAGAGACCAGCAAGAGCAGGTCAAAGAAGACATGGAGGTACTGAGACCTTTACTGTTGATAAAAAAAAATAATACACACATTAAGTTTGTGTCTGATTTTACGCTTTGCATTGCTTCTCCAGACTAAATGCTTTATATGTGGTATTGGGAGTGATTACTTTGATACAACGCCACATGGCTTTGAGACGCATACGCTTGAAGAACACAACCTGGCCAATTACATGTGAGCGATTCGGTTTTATGCCACCTTTCTGATGTTATACAATCTCGCCATCTTCAGACAAACAAAATGAATGTTTTTCTCTTCACTAGGTTCTTCCTGATGTACTTAATCAACAAGGATGAAACTGAGCACACTGGGCAGGTAAGACATGTCAAAATGTTCATAACTGATAAACATAAGCGATCTAAACACAACAGACATGTGTATGTGTGACAGGAATCATACGTGTGGAAGATGTACCAGGAGAGATGCTGGGATTTCTTCCCTGCTGGAGACTGCTTCAGAAAACAATATGAAGACCAGCTTGGATAAACGCTTTACTGTTTTGTACGTAGCCTTTAACAAAGCTAGTATGATGTTTGTGACAATCCATGTTTTATGTAAAATTTTACTTAGAAATAAAGACTTGCACAATACCAGATCATTATACTAATATACACTCAAAATGCATGCTATTTATTCATAGTAAAATGTATTCATAGTAAGTATTCATTTAAAATGTTAATGTGCCAAAGACCTATTCTAATGATTCTTTAGCATGTCACATCTTTATTTCATAAATTTTAAAATGTTAAATGTATTTAATGTTCTTGCAGTTTATGTTAAGCATCCCACTTCAAGATCAGCTCAAAATCTACTGTGAAAAAATAAAAATGATTTTATCAAAATATCTAAGACATATCACAGACATTGTGGAAAGTTGAATCTTTTTATTCAGAGATTGTAAAAGCATTACATTCTTGAAGCATGATATTTGTCTTTAGACATATAATCGTCTTAAAATCTTAAAATGGCAAATTCGCATTCTAAAAGTTAAATGTCTCAGTGTTGAATTTTGTTCAGAAATGAAACAAAACGCTAAAAGTGCAAAAATAAATCCTGATGAAAACACAATGAATAGACAATCAAGTTACATTTGCCACCAATGTTGTTTAATTTTAAGATTTCAAGTGCCTTTTTAGGAACTTTTACGATATGGTATGATAAAGATATGATACATTTAAAACACAAAAATACATACGGCAAGAAAAACTAAATCTAAAAGTCCAATTTCAGAGCAACTGGTCTAGGCGAAGTGAAACTTCTGCAGCTACATTAAAAATGGCTGGCAACATGAATCACAAATAGCACTCGGCTAAATAATCAGATAATACATAGGTTGGTAGGTGGTGGGATTTCCCAAAAGTACACAAATTAGATTCTAGAATTTACTTTGTAAGATATGTTATCGCAGACACATCTTACACTTTGATACAACGGTCACTGCTTGCAAAAATGCTCATTTCTCTAAAGCCTTGCTTCTGGCTACCATACAGAAATCTCACCTACATTACCGTGGAAAACAGCAAACATAACACTGAGGAAAATACTTTTGACACACAAAGAAAAAACTGAACAGGAGCAACCAATCTGGGAAAAAAACACTATGCTGCTACTCCACCTGACTTAATACAACAAAAACCAACACCAAACTATATAAAACACAAAAAAGAACACAATTTCAGTTACAAACACTACATTACCCTGCTTAAACATAAGAAAAAGAAACAATTACATGGTTATCATTCCTTGTTCTGAGCTGACTTTTTTTTTTTTAAAGTGCAAAAAGGTATTTAAAAAAAAAAATACAAATACTGGATTTGACTGGAATTCATCATATAACACATTCAAAACCCCTTTTTCAAGTGTAAATGTTTTTCTTTTCAGGATTCTAGTTTCAGAACTAAATTTCAAAGACACTAATTTCTAAACTCTCAACTTTAATTACCTCAGATTAAGACGAAGATTTAGACTGGATTATCCACTTGCGATAGATCTTGGGTTTGTATGGTTTCGGAAGATCCAGGTATGGTGGAGGCTGATGAGTAGCTATGCATGCACTGGTAATCTGACGACAGGTCTGTTGGGTTTGAGAGGATGCTTTCACTGTCAGTGCTGGACTGGGACACTATCCTGTACTCACGCACAGGACAGGCACGCTCTGTGAAATTGGGTTTGAAGCCGTTCTCCAAATCTTTAGGCATGGACAGCCATTTCTGCGTGACAAAAAAAGATTTTTCTTTCTCACATTCTATGGATTAAAGAACAAATTAAAGGATGGTATATGACTGAGAAAATAAAAACTGTAACTTACCTCAACATTGCCATCATAATTGTCAAAAAGGGCTGCAAGGTAATTGCTTACATTTCGTCCTGCATTTGGTACCACTGGTATTAAAATGATTCTTAACCTAAGGAAAGTTAAATATTAAATTAGCACAACACCAACACTATACTGTGGAAAATTAAAATGTTTCAAAGTTGTTGAAGGACAAAAAATGGATTCAAACCTCTCGCTATGGACGAGCAAGCAGGACAGTATGATGAGAATTACTGTGGCTCCCGCTATACACAGCACCAGTGACATCCCAGACATGTTAACCAGACTCTCTGGAGGAAAAAATTTGCCATTAAAGCCACAACTGTAGTTTTACAGTTTAGTACAGTAAAAAACAACAAAAAAGTTGCTTGTTTAACTGACAGCGGGCCTGTAAAACACTACCCACACTTGTGGTCTTGGCCACTTGAGACTTTGCACTTGACAGGAAGATTGTCCCAGGTATGAAAAATGCCAAAGTTCAGTGCCCTTAATGCACTTCTGAGGGGTATTTGAGGCTAAACGTATCACATCATCTTTTCTGTTTCTTTGTAAAAGGTTTACAACATTATAACAAGCATCACAATTGCTAAATTGTGTCATCTTTTACAGCAATCTAAAGTACTGAAAATCAAAATGTGCAAATAACAATGAAAAAAAAACTTTATAAATTTTTACCACACTATATAAATTTTTACCACACTATACAGAACATAATGTAAATCAACAAGTGGTCAAGTTCAAAGACTGCAGGTGTGGGTATTGGTACAGGCCTTGTGCATCTTATTTTGCAACGCGGAAGTCATTTTCTTTGAATATACCTTATCTAGTAATAGGTAAATAAGTAAATATCAGTTTTTAATATATAGCATTGTAACAGGAAGAAATGGCACAAATATCACGTTAAAAATAAGGAATATATTAGGATTATTTAATTCTATCATAGTGAAGTAACAGTAAGAAACTACGCCTTTAATCACTGAGCACTAAAATCTCGTGAGAGCGCGCACAGGCAAGGCGTCGCGTCGCGCCATATTTTGGCGTTCGATGTCAATGTATATAATGCGCTTGCAGCTGTGACTGTTTGTCTGCAGCTTTTTGTCTTTTTAAATTGCAGCATACTAAGCAGTTAAAGCACTGAGAGACTTGTAATACGGATAAGATAAGTTACCTGAGGTGTTGTTGGTCTTTAAATCTCCCCAGTAGACAGGCTCACTCCAGTCGCTCCAAAACTTGGACTCTCCGCAGGATTCCTCTATTCGAGACCTGACCTGGAACTCATACCGTTTTTTTGAGGGAAAAGGCAAACTGAAGGAGGTCCTGTGGCCTGGAGTGGTGTTCTGGGAAAGAGAGACGTAAACTTTGCCGTTTTGTGTTTGGTTGTCAGACGTCCTCAAGGTGAGAATGCATAACAATGACAATTTGTACAACACTGTCTTCGAAATCGATTAGCCTAATTAGTCGTCAAGCACTGGGACTTTCTCTTTTATCCCTGCAAATAACTTTACCATTTCCAACAAGATATAACCTATGACATAGTAACAATTTCTTTTTTTTTTCTTTTTTTTTTTAAAAAAAAAATGCTAATGGCTCTATTATTATTTTTGAAATTTCTACTCAACATATTACTCCGCAATGATTACTGCAGGAAAGAAACAAGTGACATTTTCTTTTGACTGAGCCTGCGTCCCAATGAGCACACTATCCATCCTAAATTCTATGTGATATTAGTAATTTTCAATACTATTTAGGGCCGATAGGGTGGATAGTATGCACATTGGGACACAGGATGAGTCATTGTATCATTCACCCAATGGATATGTAAGTTTAAAACCCTGATTTAAAGACTTGAAATAGTTGCTTTGGTGTTGTTTGGAGATGAAAAAAGACGAAAAGGAGCTTTCAAGCATCAAAACAATAATAGTTTAGTATTCATTCTATTCGTATAAGAATGTGTCCTGTTTAATTTTTTTTTTTTTTTTTTTCAGAGTAAAAAATAGTGATTATCATACATTTTACCACAATTTATAGAAAAAAAGACCATTCAGTGTAACAATAGTCTTAATACCCAAAAAATCTTGTCAGGCATATTTAGATCAAGGGCACTGAAAGACTATTTAAGGATCACAATGCAAAATTAATTTCATTTTAAAATTAATTGAATTTTTATTTAATTTGAAAAACATTAGACATTTTAGTTGCATTTGATATGCTTTCTGTGTATATAAAACCACTTTTGTACATTTATTTTGATGTGATTTCAGTATCAGTACGTTTCACATAATAAATCATTAAGTCATTAGAGACCGTATGAAATTAATATACAATGTCCATGTGTTTCAAATGTGGCCAATCAAAGTTTAGTTTCATAAAACAAATTTCATACCTTCCAGGCATTGTTGTCTGTCCTGTGACGAACTTCACTCTCAATACAGCTGTCGTTTTTTGTAATATTCCAGTACAGCCACAGTTCAGTGTCTTTTTTCTCCACCACAGACAGGTTGACCGGAGGGTAAAGCTTCACTGATTAGCAACACAGAATATAAAAAGTATCAATCCATCAACCGGTCATTTCCATACAATTATTGTCAAGTCATAATAAATATGAATCATTTCTAATACCATATGCTTTCAGATTATGTTCCGGCTCTGTTACCAAACTGCCATTGTCACTGTACAGCCATGTTTTTAACGTATTAAACCGCAGTGGTTTTTCATAGGGGAACAGGCAGCCCACGTTAACACCATCAATCTTGAGATATTTTGGACAATCCAGAATTTCTTTATGAGTAAACCTAAGAAAGAAAACACATGCTGTTGTCAGTTCTGAGACTTTCATCCAAAAATGCAGGTTTTCTGTTTTGTTTAAGATACGTACTTGCTCTTGAAAGCGTAATTGTGCTCACGCTCAGTCCATGTGCAATTAACATAGTCCAGATTTATGATAAGGCAGTTAATTTCTGGGTAAAGAAGAGAAAAACAATATAGTTAACACTTAAATGCACTTTATTTTATTTTTCATTCTAATGAATTATGTAATATATAAATGGCACAGTATTGCAGCTTGTAATGCATGTAGTTTGTCAGTAGAGGATGCTCAGCCTGTGAGGACTGGAAAGAAACATATACATACAGGAAATATCTACATTTTCAGTCAAAATCGCAATTTTATACAGTCTTACTGATTAAAATTAAATCATAGTTTTACATAAGAATTATTAGAAGATTTTGATTTAGTCATTAAATGGAAAAACTGAACTGAAAGTGTTGTAAGCTGAAGTTGTGTCAAAGTTGTCTGGTTGCGTGTGCGCATCATGGCCACAGAGAAGCCATTTTGGAAAGCAAACATCTGAACATTGTCAACTCTTCAGCGACAGGTTGCTGAAAAATTTCACAATTTCCCGAGGAGTATGTAATGGTCACGTCTGCTGATGAAATAATCGCCATCGCCAGACTTTTTAGGCCCTATATATGTTAACGTAATAGATTTTAACATCTTAACTGTTGTAGAACCACATACTTCCGTAGTTTTAAAGAACATATAAAACCACAAAAAGGGGAAGAAATGATTAAAAAGGCAACAAACCATACCCTGTTTTGTTTAATAGTTTAGAAATTACTTTTGTAAACCTTTGTTTTTTAATATTAGGTACGATGTGTTTTGTATAGGCAACAATGTAAAATTAAAATAATAAGGAAAAAAATACATTACATTTCAAAATAGTGTAGTTGTAAAATACTCACTTGGCTGGGATGATGCAGAAAATGCAAATGAAGGAATGTTCCCAAGGAAAAGACCAACTAAAAGTAATATCATCTTGGACAGGGTCACATAACGCACTTGTTGTTTTAGGTCTGTTTCTGTCTTCCCTGTTCTAACCTAAATGTATCTGCTCTGTGTGGGCTGACATATGTGTGTGTGTGAGATTTCCTGTTCAAGAGAAGCCACATTCTGCTGACTGCCTGTTATGAACAGAACTAAATGCTAAATTTGTGTATGAAAGAGAGTAGGCATTAAAATTTTTAGAACATTTTATTTTGCTTTTACGTAATTCACCTTTACATGAAAACACACATATCAAAAACCTAAAATAAACTATACTAATATGTTTAAAGAATAAACGTATAACCTATATTCTGGCCTTTAGTTATACAATATATAATAATCAAGTACAGCAAAATAACTGATTCACATCAGAAATCACTGTAAACAATCTTTTGTCTCAAAACTAATATGCTATCATATAGTTGGCGACCATATCTTTATTTCAGTGGAGAAATTTATTACTAAAGAAGATGAACTATTAAACAAACTGATTATGAATTATATATATTGCATCATATGTGGGAGATGCTATGATGAATTAATACTGCTTTAATTTTTTTGATATTTTCACTGTTTTAGTGCATATATATATATATATATATATATATATATATATACACAGTGCCCTCCAAAAGTATTGGAACAGTAAAGACAAAATTGCTCTGTTGGCTGTGGAGTCAAGACATTTACAAATATGATTAAAAGATGAATATGAGACAAAACTACAGAATGTCACATTTTATTATTGGGTGATTCAACACATAGATGTTTTACCAGCTAAGAAGTTCAACACTTTTAGTGTTTCATCCCCCTATCTGATGGGAGCATAAGTATTGGAACAGTTGCCTCACAGGTCTTTCTAAGTGATCAGCTGTGTCCTGTTGCATTAATTCTTCAGATATTAAAAGCTGGGAATGTGTCCTATCAGTTATATCCATTACCTCTGTATTCTGAATCTTGCATTCGATGATGACACAGACAAACCAGGATGAAGATGAGGGACCTGACTTTGAGAGAAAAGCAAGCAATTTAGATGCTAAAAGAAAAGAGGAAGTCAGTTAGAGCTCTAGTAAAAACAAAGGGCATGGAGAAATCAAGAGTTTGGAAACTGCCAGCGACACCAGCAACCAACAACTACCTGATCGGCTGAGAAAACAACAGTAGTTGATGACAGACAAATCATAAAAGCTGTGAAAATTTATCCTGAAAGAAGTGTCTGTAAAATCCCCAACAACTTCCAGAAAGCTGGGGTGATGCTCTGACAATTTACTGTCCTCAGGAGACTGACACAGAATTACAGATGCTACACAGCAAGATGCAAACCTCTGACCAGCACCAAAAATAGAAATGCAGATTAGAGTTTGCAAAAAGCACAAAAGGTGAGCCAGAAGAGTTTTGGAACTGTGTTTACGAACCGATGAGACAAAGATGAACCTTTATCTAAGTGATGGGAAAGCAAAAATGTGGAGAAAAAAAAAAGGGAACTGCAAATGATTCTAACCATACAGCCTAATCTGTAAAGCATGGTGGAGGTGGTGTCATGGCATGGGCATGCATGGCTGTATCTGGAAAAGGCCCTCTCAACTTTACTGATGACTTAATGTATGATGACAGTAGCAGAATGAATTTGGAAGGGTACAAAACCATCTTGCCTGCCAATATTCATGAAAATGCCACCAGATTCATTAGGAAGTGCTTCATATTGCATCAGGACAATGACCCAAAACACCCGGCCAGTTCAGTCAAGGAATTTATAAGGGCAAAGAAATTGAAAGTCTTAGATTGCCCAAGTCAATCTCCAGATTTGAATCCAATTGAACATGAATTTCACCAGCTGAAGAGGAGAGTAAAGGCACAAACTCCCCAAAACAAGCAACAATTGGAATTGGCTGCATTAAAGGAAGGGAAAAGTATTTCAAAGGATGAGACCAAGAGTCTGGTGATGTCTATGGGTCACAGACTCACTGCTGTGATTGTGTGCAAGGGATCTGCAACTAAATAATAGCTTTGAATCTTTTATATCTGCCTTATGTTCAACTGTCCCAATACTTATGCTCACATCAATGAGTGGGATGAACACTAAAAGTGCTGTTATTTTTATTTGGTAAAACATGTGTTGAAATGGCTAATAATAAAATGTGACATTCTGTAGTTTTGTCTCATATTCATCTTTTTTTTTAGTCATTTAGCAGACGCTTTTATCCAAAGCGACTTACAAATAAGAAAAAGTAACAAACTAAAAGTCAAAACTCTGTAAATACTATATAAACACACATTTAAGAAAATAAAGAAATTAAATAAAAATGAAAAATGCATACAACATTTCAAAAACTAAACATTTAAATGAAAACAAAGAAAGTAACACTAAAAACAACTTAAAATGTTAAAACAACAAAAGGTATGAGTATAATAATGCTTCTAACATAACACTAAGCCAAACACCAAAAAATGACGTGTATGTACAGCCACACACATATACATATACATACATATAAAAATAAATTAAATATATATATTATTTCATTTCCATGTAGCATGAAGTACTAAAATAACTAAAATTAAATAAAACTATAACTTAATAAACAACCAATACAGACATCAACACTGAGCCAAACATACTTGTTTTAAAAACAGCAACAACAACTTACTAACACATAGTAAGAAATGGTTATAAAAACTGAAACAGAAGTGAAACAAGTAGTAGGAAAGAGGAAAAATTAAAGTGATACTTATTGATCTTTTAATCATATTTGCAAATGTCTTGACTCCACAGCCAACAGAGCAATTTTGTCTTTACTGTTCCAATACTTATGGAGGGCACTGTATATATATATATATATATATATATATATATATTGTGCATCAATAGCATATCATGCTCTTAAGTAACTTTAATTGCCACATTAGTTCTATTATTAGTATATTAGTTATTACTCATTTAGACATTTGGTGGCTGAGTATGACGTAGATTTTCTGCAAAATAAAACATTTAAAATAAAAAAAATCATGGCAAGCCTCCCACACAAAAATGCTGACTTTAAAACAGCACCCACTGCAGAGGTTGCATTAACGGAAAATTTTCCATCAGTTACTGAATCTTAAAAAACACTGACAGATGATTCAGAAGTGCTTTCCATCATTTTGGTCTATTGCTTTACCCTACATGGTAAATTGTGCTAATAGACAAAGTTTGTTGTGAAATCAATCTTGAGTCAACAAGAGAGGTTAGAGCTCACTGATGGATAAAAATCACGAAGGAAAAATGTACGATTTACATCATTAACAATTGACATATATCAAATTACCGCATAATGATACTGAGCCTTTCATTAAACGGCAGAACTATCAACTATTGGCTTTCAGATACCACTTTTTACTATCAACCACCACAGCACAATATCAAATGCATTAGAATTTTAAATGACAAAAGAGAGCTCTAAAGGCAGTGTAGTGTTACTGAAGGAGAGGCTGGATGCTTCCTGCGCCAGCTGCAGAAGGGATGGTAAGATATCCAAATACTCCCCACTATCGTAGCACTCCTGCTCCGGGTCTGCATTTTGTTGCAGGCTCTGCCGCTGTGTAACTGCACAAACACAATATAGTGAACAAACCAGAAGTTGAAGTTCTGAATTCATGTGGTTTGTGCAGGTGATACATGCGCGGGTTCGGGACGGTGTGTGAGAGGGAAGCGTGGGCGTATCTGTGTGTACCTGTGTCGGCGTGAGGTAGCGCATCTGCTTCATTCTGGCTTCTC
The DNA here is from genome assembly GCA_021397915.2 of Tor tambroides. NCBI lineage: Eukaryota > Metazoa > Chordata > Actinopteri > Cypriniformes > Cyprinidae > Tor > Tor tambroides. The sequence goes on along the minus strand of JAFVLL020041198.1, from coordinate 58,116 downwards.
TGTTTGCTCTCGGTTTTTGTGTCAGAGTCTTTAACAGCAGAGCTGTGGCAGCCAGGACTAAGGATCTATCATGAACATGAAATAAAACAGATTATTCAAAAGCTTGTTAACTTTTACTGAAGCAGTGTGGTTTGTAATAGCATCTGTGTTGTATTTTTCAAAGATGTCTAAGTCAGACCTTGCTGAAATTGTCCAGGTCTGGTGAGGGTGGAGAGCATGAGCGGATTGCTGCTAAACTGGAGTCAATTAGCGCCAGTGGATCAGACACATCATTTCTGTTCTCAAGAGAAGAAGAGGAGTGAAACATTAGGGCTGAACATTTAATCAAAATGGCTCAGTGTGATTACCAAATGGCAAAGGCTGCGATTTATTTTTAAATAAGTACATGTGCCGTGTGTTTTAGAGCGAAGCACGGCACTGTGTTCACTGATACACGAGCTGCTCAGGATAACAGTGTTTTCAGTGTCTCGGGGCAACTTAGTTTGCAGTCAATGCCACTTCACACGATCTTCATCTCTGCAAGTGCATTTAGTTTGAGTTGCTTGAAAATGCAACATGCCAAACATTTCCCTAGACTTTTAATGAGAAGCATGTTGGCAACAAAGGAGAAGCTTTAACCCTGCAGTTTTCCACCAAAATAAAAGCTCACATGTATAATGTTTTAAAATGAAGATATAAAGAAACAAATGTGGCCCTGGACCACAAAACCAGTCATAAGAGTCAATATTTTGAAATTGAGATGATTATACATCATCCAAAATTTGAATAAATAAGCTTTCCATTGATGTATGGTTTGTTAGGATAGGACAATATTTGGCAGAGATACAACTATATGAAAATCTGGAATCTGAGGGTGCAAAAAAATTCTAAATATTGAGAAAAATCGCCTTTAAATTTGTCCAAATTAAGTCCTTAGCAACGCATATTACTAATCAAAAATTAAGTTTTGATATTTATGGTGGGAAATTTACAAAATATCTGCATGGAACATGATCTTCATTTAATATCCTAATGATTTTTGGCATAAAAGAAAAATCTGTAATTTTGACCTATACAATGTATTGTTGGCTATTGCTACAAATATACCTGTGTGACTTAAGACTGTTTTTTTTTTTTGGTCCAGGGTCACAGATATTATTATTGTAATTTACAGTTGTTTACAGTTTTAAGTATTTTTATTTATTTTATGTTTATTGTATTTAATTTAGAGTGAAATAGTCAAAGTAAAAGACTTTTTTCTCTTCTTTCATTCTCCTTTTTACTACTACTACTACTACTACTACTACTACTAATAATAATAATAATTTTTTTTTTCATTGTCATATTGACATATTATCACAATATTTGGCCAAATTGTTCAGCCCTAAAAATAAGCACAACAAATCTGGAAAATTGCATTTTAAATCACTTTTTCTTTTTTAAGCAGGAAAAAAAAAAAAAAAAAAAAAAAAAAAATCGCAGTTATATTTTCCTCCCAATTGTGCAGCCCTATGAAATACTGCACAGATTTATTGATAAAATAGAACAGAGATCTGTTATAATTCTAAAAGAAAATGGCACACATGATCATTTTGCTATCTAACCTTTCAGAGGGTATTTCCTCAGACTCCTGGGGAGCTGGGTCATCTAGCAAAGTCAATGCCAGCTCCATGGAGGGTAGAGTAGGGGAGGCGGGAGATAAAAATGTAGTTTGAGTTGCGGGAAAGCTTTCTGTCACTGGCTCTCTGTAAAACCGAAAAAACAAATGAAACCGGAAAATAGACTGTGAAACCCTGAAAAGTACTTTCAGTTCCGTTTTTTTTTTCCTAGTAAAGAAGTATTTTTAAAAACCTTGGAAGATTATAATAATACAAAACATGAGTCCTGTAGAGGATGAAGACTACAGGTGTGCTGTTGCTGTCTTACCTGCTAGGCTCAGGTGTGGGATCCAGCAGTTGGGTGATATCAGAGATGATCATGCCATTTGAGTACACATCAGCCGGTGACGCATCCAGCTGCCCGGAAACCCACAGTGATGTCACTTACTTTCAATATGACAGAAATCAAGCTCCTTTTATAACTAAACAGCATCGTGTTAGATGAAGTCAAGAATTCAAGCTTAGACCAAAATTAGATCACGCAAAGATTTTAGCAGGCACCTCTTGCAACGAAGGGATCTCTTGGAGGGGGGAAGTGGTAAGGGTGGGATTCACACTGAAGGAACGGGCATATTTCGGCGCAGACTGAAACTCCCCAGAATTGTCGATCATGGGGCTGTTAGGGTGGAGAAAGGAAATGTGATGTGAGAAGAGATAGCTGAAACTGCAAACCATCACATTTCTCACTGACTATGAGAACATTTTGTGTGCTTCTGGTGAACAAACTTACAGTCGTCTTTTGCAACCTTTTCTTCCATTTGACTGAACGATGTTGATGATGAACTTTATAATCTGAAAATAGTGACATAGGATAGAAGAGGTTTGTATAGTGATTATCAAAAAAGTATATATTATTTTATACATAAAATCTGTTATTATTTATATAGTTTACAAATGTGTTTCCATTTACCTTGCGTATGATTTTGTGCTGCTGCTGATAGTTCTGTCTTAACGAGTCCAGTTCTCTCCACAAGCTCTCATTATCCCTTCAGGAAAGAAACGGCTAAAAGATTTAGTCATGGCAAAGAAATTTATATTTAAATGCTATTAGCATTGATCTATAGCACCATTCAAAAGTTTGCTGTTAGTATGTATGGATTTTTTTGGAAAGAAATTACTACTTTTATTCAGCAAGGATGCATTAAAAAGATCAAAAGTGACAGTAAAGACATTTATAATGACAATGTTGTTCTTTTGAACTTGTATTCATCAAAAAAATCTTAAAACACCACAACTTTTTTTTCAACACTGATATTAAAAAGAAATTTGAATAGCAAATCAGCATATTAGAATGATTTCTGAAGGATCACGTGACACTAAATACTGGAGCAATGGCTGCTGAAAATTCTGCTTTGCCATCACAGGAATAAATTGAATTTTAAAATATTAAAACAGAAAAGTTATTTTAAATTGTAATAATATTTCATAATATTACTGTTTTTACTGTATTTTTGATCACATAGATACATCCTTGGTGAATATTTATAAATTCTTTTTTAATATTTTTGAATAGTATTTGAAGTGACATATTAGGAAATAAGCACTAACTGAGAGTTCCACTGACATCCACTCTTTAGTGTACAAACAAGGCTGAAGTGTAGCTTTACACTAATGAATAGTTTACTTGTCACGGAGAAAAGCTCACCTGCACAAAGCCATGAGTTTGAGGTTTGAGGAGTCTTGCCAGCCTCTGACTTGACTAACCTGAATGAGTACCTGAGACACCTGCCCTCCCTCTTCAACTCCACGGCTAACTGAAAGCTAGTCATGAAATCACATATACAACACAGATATTTACACACACATCTCAGCGTGAGAGAATCTGAGGGTTAGCAACTGTGCATGAGTGCTTTGCTTCTGCACAAGCACTTATGATAAAGTTTATCAGCTTCACCTTCCTGCGGATGAGGCCCAACAGAGGAGGTTGAGCTCTCCGGAAGTTCTCGTGCTGAAACTCGACACGATTAACCTGGCTGTCAGCTTTAGGCAAGCCAGCATCCATGTGCACCACTTTGTGGAAGCCATCTGTAGGTGGATGTCAGACACAGGTGAATTAGAAAATGATGCTGTATATCTATATGCTGTATATCTTATCATTGGCTGAACACGTACACATGTTGAGCTGGCGCACAAAGCTGGTCATGTTGCTATGTTTGAAGTAAAGAGGCAGGACTTCCTTGCTGAACCGCTGCTCATCCTGGACAAGAAAACTGCGGCCATCCTAATAGAGTGGAAACAGGAAGATGTGGTTTGACTTACATCACTTGATATATATGTCAAACTGTTTCTAAAGAAAAGCCCATTCCGGTCTGGCAGGAAACGCTATTTGCACTTAAAAAGCACTTGCACATATTACTGCAGGTGTCTAGAATCATTCGAATTTGCTTTCTGAGTTTACCTCTTTTAAGGTTAAATATGTTTTGCATAGTTCATGTTTTATTTTTATAACAAAAAACAAATTTGGTGCAAATGCCTTCTTGAAGAAAAAAAAAATAGTAAAAGATTAGTAAAACAATACTTAGAGTGAATATTAATTACACCAATAGAGGTGCTTTAAGAATTTCATTGTTTGTTCTGCTTGCAATGACAATAAAGCTATTTAATTTAATTCAATTAATTATTCAACATAATATAATGTAATTATTAATTATTATTATTATTATTGTGTTTACATATAGCCTAATATAATCTTTACCACTAGGAGGAGTCGTGTTAATAAAACAACTTAAAGGCAAATAAATCTAAATACATTCACATTTACAAAAAAGCATATAAATAATATAAAAAGTTGATATCCAGAAATTCATTCAAATAAAATAAAATAAAAACAATTTATAGCGGTCAATTCAATACTTTGCTGAATTCAAATCGAACACTAATGTATTCAACTTAAATGTATATAAGCATCTTCAATATAATGAGGATTTAAATAAGGATTTCTTTTAATTATTTTATGTTATTTTTATTTTGGATGTTTATCACAAATGTTCTATTTTCGGGGCGAAAACGCTACGTTCTGTTCCATCTCGTTCTCTCACATGACGCATGTTCAGAGCGCGGCGTTCCAAACTGATAGCATTGGGTAGTACGGTCTAATAATATACTGAGCACCCATTGGACGGACAGCGGACCAATAGCGAGCTGCCTCCACCTGCAGCAGTGCAATACACGTGGATCTGTTTTGTAAAATGGGTCAGACAGCGCATTAAAAGTATTACTAATAAGGCATCTGAGGATAAACATCTTCTTAGCCGATAAACTGAGTAATGTTTAATGAGTTTTAAGAAATTCTGAAGAGTTTATTATTCTGAAGAGTTAACTTATTTTTGTTGGACTGGTTGTTGTTTATACAATTCCTACTCAGGACACGTAATAAAAAAGAACTACATTATAATAAACAACAGTTAAAATAAATCAAATCTACATTTTGCATAAAATACTCACTTGGCTCCAGGAGATTAGGTCGTTTGTTGACGGAGCCTCTACAAGTGTCCAAAGTTTGCTGACAAAAGCTGGGACGCTGTGGCTGTGTTTCATCTCTCCTGTTTAAAAACGGAGGTGAAGAAAGCTTCTCTGACTTTAGTGAAGATAAAGCTCGTCACACTGCTCTACATTAGCCGGCTGTGAGGAGGTAAATAAAGTCCCAGGCTGAGCTACACGTGAATTTCCCTGCTGCGACACACCCCCTTGTCCCTCTATCCACCAATCCTGAACACGGCTCCCTATAGTATACGTAAGTGTGTTGTGCTAAAGTACTTGTATTTTTCCTCTGTTGTGCTTAGTCACTCGCTTTAAATAAATTAACCTTTGCTATATAAAATTAAACTGATAATTTTTCCTGGCAGTAATATTGGAAAAAGCAAAAATACTTATATTTGTATTGTGTTGACTAATGGATGATTTTAATGAGACAATACTGATTTTTATTTTGATAATATTAAAAACAGCACGTCTACAATAAATAGACGAATTAACGTCGTCGTGGTCTTGCAGAATTGTGTTATTACATGCAATGATTTATAAGTAGCCATTAATATTTAACCATTAGCCAGGGAGTACCTTGATCTTGTGTCTTCTTGTACATACTTTATGTAATATTTATCATGCATATATTTGATATCATTGAATGCGTAGCCGACTGTGTGCATATTACAAACTAACAATCGTGTTATATTAATGTAGTAAAAAAGAAAAGAGTGAAGAATAAGTTCACGTTATTTTAGACAGCGTTTGAAGAAGCTTTTATTTTGAATACGCCACTTCCGGTGGAACTAGTATCTCTACTGTTGCTGCTTGTATCCGCGTTCCTCTTCATTTACTGAAGCAAGAGTGAGTATAATTTGGATAATTAGATAGTGGAAGTTATTTGAAAATCATTATTCATTGACTTAATTTTGCCTATTGTCTGTATTATTAATTTCACGGTGTTACCTCCTCAAATTCATATGTTATGCTGCCAGCTCGCACGGCATGCTAGAATATTCTTGGAACGCGGTGTTGGGTGTCATGGCAACAAACGCAAACACAGTGAGGCGGAGCTAGTCGCAGGACGCAAAAAAAGTTTCCTCAACATTTCAGTGTTGTTGTTGTTGTTGTCCGGTGGTTATATATCTACTTTATCTTAAAATCACAGATTTATTATATTCCTGCTCAGGACAAATTCAGCAGGTGGGAGATGGTTCAGCTTCATGTCAAACGAGGAGATGAGAGTCAGTTTCTCTTCAGTACTACGGTGGATGTCTCGATTGAGACTCTGGCCCAGCAGGTCAGCGCCATCTATAATGGAAGATTAAAAGTGGACAGGATCTGCTCTGGTATGACAATGATGTTATGTATGCTTATCACAGTCTTTGGGTTCTACTGGTTTATGTTCTTGACAGACGAGTTCATACCCTAAAATGCATGTATTATTCTGTAAGTGGCAGTTACGGTAATAGAGACAAGTGCAAAAACAAGTGTGAAACGTTTGATTGCATATTGTTGCATTAAAAACTGGTATTACTTTTATTTATGTTTCCATAGAAATTCCAGAGCTGGCAGATCATGGTGTCTCTCTTCCACCAAATATGCAAGGCCTGACCGATGATCAGATCATGGAGCTCAAACTAAAGGATGAATGGGAAGACTGCTGTATTCCCAGCGGTGGTGCAGCGTTTAAGAAGGATGAGCTCGGACGTCGAAATGGACATGGTAGTCCTGTCACATTTAAAGTTTACATTTGAATTGCCCGATTAATTGCCATAACTAAATTTTGACTTTCCATTTAGCGCCAAACGAGAAGATGAAAGAAGTTTTAAGGAAAACAGTGGAGGAAGCCAAAGCTTTAGTCTCAAAAGTATGAAGCTAATTCTAATATAGAATACTTCTAAACCTCAACATGTTGTTACCCTTTTGATATGTTTTGTGTTATATATTTCTTTACTCTAAAGAAACAAGTGGAAGCGAATGTCTGCGTTACCATGGATTTGGTCAAAGAGGCTTTGGACCAGTTGCGAGGAGCTGTGATGATAGTTTACCCAATGGGGCTGCCTCCACATGATCCAATAAGGATGGAGTTTGAAAATCAAGAGGATCTTACTGGAACACAGGTAACTGAGAGATTTTCTGCCTTTCTTAAATGAATACTCAACCCAAAATTAAAAGTCTGTCATTGTTTAGTAACCCTCATGTCGTTCCAAACCTGTATGACCTCCTACCTTCTGTGGAACAAAGAAGAAGATATTTTAAGAAAAGTGTGTGGCTTTTTTTTTTGTCTGTGGGCTCTGATGTTGTTTGGTTCCTGACATTCTTTTAAATATCTTCTTTTGTGCTCCGCAGAAGAAGTAAAGTCATACTGGTTTGGAACGACATGAGGCTGAAGAAATGACAGAATTTTAATTTTCAGATGCAATATCCCTTTAAATAACTACATGCACATTGCTTCATAATCAAACAGACCAATACAATGTACTTTATTTGTTTGATGAACATAACCAAAGCTGTAATACTGATATGAAGTCTCTCCTCTGCAGGTCTCATTACTGGTGATCCCAGAAGAAGAGGCTCAGCTGTGGTGGGCGTCTAAAGAACTGCAGAGGGGCAAAAAGCTGCAGGATTATGTTGGGAAAAATGAGAAAACGAAAATTATTGTGAAAATTCAGAAAGTAAGTGTTGAAATTTTTGTGACCTTAATCTGGTGTTTAAACTCATCTTCGAAGAATTTCATTGGCCCTGATTTTCCATATAGATGATTTGACCTAATGAAATGTTTGCACATTCATTTTAGAGAGGCCAGGGTGCACCAGCACGAGAACCACTAGTGAGTGAAGAGGATCAAAAAAAGATGATGCTGCATTATTACAAGAGGCAGGAAGAACTAAAAGTGAGTGGCCTCTAATTAACTAACTAACTCTTTTGATTTAAATTTATATTCTTATTGTATGTTATATATAGTTTTATTTGATTGTTTAAAATACATCTATATATATTGATATTATTTTAGAGCATTCATCATTGTTTGGTCTGTTTCGTTCTTGCTTATAGAAACTAGAAGAGGCAGATGATGACTCATATCTTCAGTCGGATTTGTCGGACAGACAGGCCCTAAAAAGACAGTTCCAGGGACTCACAAATATCAAATGGGGCCCAAGATAGATGAACAAAGAAAATCACAGCTGATCTACAGTTACTTTCCATTTGGCAAATCAGAGATCTCTAGACTCTACTGCTGCTGTTTTTATGCAATTTGGTGCCTTCGTTACATATGAAAGGTATTTATGTGACTGTTTGTAAATGCGAAGCGTGAGACTTCAGATTTCTCTGCTCTGATTCATTGGCAGAAGGATGCAACACCTTTCCTCTCTTTGTCTGTGCCTCTGGCAGTTACTCAATTGAAACTTGATGCTGTTTAAAGACAGGATGTTGCCGTGCAGCTCTAAGGATCGCTGTGGCACCGCAGAGTTCATTTGGAGAGCGTTGAGAAGGAATTACAGAACATTTTGGTATCCTTAAGGCAAAAGAGAGGTTACAGTATCGGGAGGTGTGGTTTCACTGGAAAAGTTGAGTGTGATGTGTAATAAAAGTACAATTTGTTTGTGTTCATTTTATTTTCATTTTATGATTTCACTATTAATTGATACATTTTAATTTAAAAAAAATTACCAGTCTTCTCAATTTGAATGGATTTCAATACCACGTATATTATTCATCCAGTGTTTAATAGAGCAATAATTTATAAAATTCTTTTCTCTTTATATGGCTTTACTTTGTGTAAAGTTTAATACAACAGCTACTTTATCAGCTGAACAGAATAATAACTTTCACCCTCACTCAGGCAGTAAAACACATCAGGTATTGCTATTATGTCCTCACTGTGCCAAATCAGTTTTTTTTACCTGACAGTGTCTTTAAAGGTGATGTGTGTAATTTTTTTAATGTTAAAATACTTCTTTCATGGCTTTTTATGAGACTGTTGTAAGTTGATTTCACTCAAAAAGTGTAGCGCAGTGAATCTGTGATGTTATCAAAATATTGGTCTGTTTGTTTAAGCTGCCAGACAACAGCAAAATCAGCTGAACCAATAGTATGAGTTAGGGACAGGCCATTTGTTCAGCAGACCAATAGCACATGAGGGGAGTGTTCTGGAAACCTGTCTGAAGACAGTTGCGATACAAAAATTCCACACTTCACCTTTAATTTTAGTGTTTTGGTAACAGAAAACATTCAAAATGCTCACTCCTTTTGGTTAAAACTACAGCTACTGCACATTCTGCGTAATAGTTGGCATGTATGAATGCAGGATGCATGTGTTTCCATTGAGGTATGCGTTCATCCTGATCTCCTGAATGACAAGCTCTCTGCGCTCAATCCTCTCCATCAGCTCTGCTGCCTCTGTGGTGTACGTCACATCTTCCCAGCAATACACCTTCCTCCCAATCTCTGACAGGTTAGGGCTGTCCATTAGTGACCCTTTCTCATCCTCCTCTTCCTCCTCTTCATCATTATCCTGGTTCATTGGCTCCTCCTCTTCTAAATTAGTTGTTCTACTCTTCTTCCTGAATGTTCTAGTTGCATTTAGATGTCGAATGCAGGTTAGCTGTGTTGAAACAGCTATTAGAACAATCAGAAGTCCCACACAAACACTTGATGTGAAGAGCAGTCCTGCCATCTCTGGATGCTCTGAGAGAAAGAGAAAAGCACTTGTGAGTACTTGTGAAGAATAGTTCACACAAAAAGCATGTACATTTAAAGTTAGCGTTGGATTTATTTTGAAACTATTTTCATTCTGAAAATTGCTAGTAAATCTCACAAATAATTGCAAAGAAACGGCAAGTAACACACTGAACTAAATGTGAAATTTTGAAGTAGAAAGAATTAATTAGTATTTTCATGTAAAATGTTTCTTAAAATGATCCTTTGTATAGCATGGGTAAAATAATAATATAGAGGTTTGAAATGACATGAAAGTGAGTAAATTATAGAATTCTAAATTAATTTTATAATTACATAAAATACTTATATAAAACCATTTTAAAAAATTTCCTCCATTTGGGCTGCTTTATGTTGACTGGGCTCATAAAAAAAATCCAGGCATGTTTACAGAAGAGGTTTAATATATTTCAGTTTACCTGTAATGTAGCCATATGCCATTAAAGAATTGCTGACAATAATCCTGTTCTCTGGAAACTTTGAACTTCTGATAACTGGGTGTTCCCCTATGAATAACAAAGAAAAATTGTTTAACAGTTTATTTACCCCAACTGCACAGATGTTCTAAATAAAGTGAACTGTATGGTGTACGGTCACCTTTTTTGGTGCTCTGGTTAGGGACTGAGGTAGTTTGGAAACTGCTGGGATCAGCCTCCTTGAGTAAACTTTGTGGAACTGAAAAAAGGCCCAGTACAAAGAGTTAACATCTTCCAACTCCCAGGCAGTATCTCCCAGGATCTTTCAATGCAGGGCTGATGAGTAATCTTTATTTTTCCTGTGAACTGATCCTTCCAATCAGTAACAAAAGCCTGGCATTCAAAGCAATCACAGGAAGTTTTACAGGAAGCCCCGAGGCCTACAAATGCCAGGCTCTTTCCCTATTTTTATTTCCAAACAACTTTTGTATCCATTGTAATTTATGAGACGGGAAGAAAACAGATGGGTAAATCAACAATCTGAGATGAGACAAAGGCCACGTGTTAGTCCTTTCCCACACTCTCAATCAATGATTTAAGATCTCTCAAACTAATTAAAGATCTGCCATGATATGACTGCAATCAGAAAATTCAAGCCAGTTAAAAACACATTCAAACAGATTTTGCTTTGGGAAGATTTTGATGGATATGAGAGCATTCATACCGCATGCATAGAGGACAGTGATATACTTTTTTGTTCCGGGAGGGCAGGGGTTTTTGAAATGTTCCTCATCTACGGTAAACAAACACCTCTGTTTTCCATAGCAGATGTTGGATACCACATCAACGGCTCCGTGAAAAAGACATTCTGCAATATTAAAGAGAAAAAATCATTTAAAATGTCTTATCAAGTACCAAACCACAAAAATAAGCAAAATGTGCTTTAAAAAAAAAACACATTTTTATGAATATTACAATAGATTCAACCATATACAAATGTATTAATATGATTTCTTTTTAATAAATTCAGCCTATTTATTTAGCTATCCTAACTATGCATGATTGAGCTCAATGCAGTATTTAAATATTTGCATTTTACAGTTTTTTTTTTTCAGAACAAACCTGCAACCCATTTCATAACCACTGATAAACCTAATTATCAGAATTAAACCACTCAAATTAGACTTTTTTTTAAACTAATGCAAATTGTTTAACTGCAAAGGGCCTGATTTTCCTATTAAATCAATATTATATTAAAAATAAATCTACTTAAACACCCAAAAACATACCAAATGGTGGAGGTTCTTGTTCCTCTGACGGGCACAAGTTTTCCTGTTCCAGTTGTCTTCCATAAACAGCAGAGTAGATATTCAGCACTTTTGGATACTTGCAGTGCAGCAAAAGTCGATCTCCCTCACATGTTATTCTCTTCTTGTGCTCTGCTGTAAGACAGACATCTTTACTGATGTACAGGAGTAAATATTTGAAGAAGAAATAATCAATTAAAGTTTTAAAGGAGGAAATACTTACTAGGTTTACACCTGTACGATACATGGAGGTATTTAGGGGTTCCAGGACAAGGATCTCTGCCAAAGACTTGATGATTAACCAGAAACTGGCAATTTCTATGACCCTGGCATTCAGAGAGCACTTTCTAACAGAGAGGGATAATCAAAGACCATAGAATGTGCGTTATACAAAAGGCAGGGAAAATGTAGTAGCCTTGTCCTGATTCTGGAAAACACACATCTTTTATGAGCCAGAAGTGAATAAGATTGGCTGCCAGAGGAGTTTTGTCTTACAACAGAGTAGGTGTGTTTTCGCCATGGGACTATTGAAAAGGTACTAAAACGGCTTTATTAAGTTAGTGTTTAGTGGTTTAGTGCATGTAAAATGAAAGGTCTGGTTTTTGTCTGAAAGCAAAGCACAGACTATTCACCTGCAGCGCTGTGGTAGCAGAACAGCTGTGATTACGCCATTGGCATCTCATTCCTGGCATGATCCCGGGAAGGGTTGCGCTCTGTCCATAAAATGCAGACTGAATAGTTATGGTGGAGTGTCGTGGACACCTGAGGAGCAGGAGATCTCCATCACAGGCTTGAGCTGATTGACTATTGATGATCCTAAATAGATAATCTAACAAAAAGGTGAGGAGGTTGGATCTATAATAAGTTATTAAAAATACATCACATTATAAATTATTTAAATAAATTATTTGGATGTTTTTTTTTTACTTATGATATTAAATTAAAATTACTTTTGTAAAAAAAAAGAAAAAAAGAAAAAAAGATCCTATCAAACATCATGAATCCAAAAATTTGTCACTGACCCATAGCCTAAATAGCTAAGTTTTTGTAGCCTATTAAAAAATGAATATACTTTTTAAAATACAGTTGAAATTATTTTTCTCATTATTATTAGTAAAGACTGAAACCATAATATTTGCACTTATTGTAAATCATCATTATATTATTGACTCACTTGAGAAATCGGAGAGTCCGTCCATTTCTTTGGTCCACAGTATGAGAACACTGCAAAGTATTTGAACACATAGCCCAGGTGCCCGGCAGCTTCTCAGGTGCTGCGCTGAGATCATGTTCAAATCCTTCAATTATTTCTGCATCAAAGCCTCGTGCATTCAAGCGCGTGCTGGAGAAACGCTGTCAGGAATTCCCGTCTGTCTCGCTCTCTCTCTCTCACCTGCCAGAGAGTTTCACCCGGCTTAAAGTATGTTTTCATACCGCGACTTTGACATCCCAGTCCTTTCAAAACAAACTCTAAGAAAGCTAACCCCTCGGAATCGTTTCTCCCTTGATTAAAGAGAAATCAGAGGATATGACACAAAAAGCAAACATGTCAAAGCGACGCATGCAGTCACTGAGGGAAGCCTATAGGGAAATAACAAGTGCGCAACAAGTCAGTGGTGCCCGAAAGCAGCGACATTCGCACTATTCATTCCACTGCTGATGATTTTAGGGTCCTTGGTGAGACAACAAATGGTAATGGGGGTTTCTTGGCATACAGAAAGTGATTTTTGAGGAGGATGTAAAGGACAAACGCATTTAAACGGGGCGTGGCAGTGAATGCCTCAAATAGGCAGCGGTGGAGTTGAGAAGCACAGAATTTGTAACCAATATGATTAAAATGCATTAACAGTAATATCATTCATATTATTAATGAGTAACATAATATTTAATATAGTCGTTTAAGCGGCTTCTTCGAAGCCAAACCTTTTTGGAATATTAAACCTTTATAAAAGTTATATATATTTAAAAATACTTTTCCTTCCCAGAATGATTTTGTTCATGTGTGTGAGTGTGGTTGCGTTAGAAATGTATTTATTGTCTGTTTGGTCATGTTTATAATATTCAAAAATAGAACTTCACACGATGAAGTGAAACTCCGTTGCAGCAGGGGGCGCCACGCGCTTGTCATTTGATCTACGTTCACTGCAAAAACGCAGAAATAGAGCTGCCCGCGTACTTTTGAAGACATTTTAATAGTGGCCAAAATAAATATTGAATTGAGCGAATTTGATATTCAGTCTGAAATGGCAGGCAAAATTAAAGTTGCGGATGATTGTAGCTATAAAACCTACTCTGTCTGCGAGAGTGCCGCTGATAGCAGCAGCAGCAAAGTGGAGGAAGATGGAGAAAGCGAGGGTCCAGCGGTATTTATGTGCGGCAAATGCAAGCTTCCCGTCGGCGACAGTCTGTCCTGGGCAGGCAGTGACGACGAGCAGAACCAAATCATGCTCAAACGTAAAAGATTATTATGTTTTTATGGCTCTTGTCTGTAAAATGCTGGTTATGACTTGATGTCTTGGGTTGATATATACGCTACTGTTCAAAAGTTTGAAAGGAATGAATAGTTTTATGTACCAAAGACGCATTAAATTGACCAAAGGTGACAGTGAAGACATTTGTAATGCCACAAAAAAAACTATTTTAAGGAATTGTCGTTCTTTTAAACTTTTTACTAATCAAAGAATCCTGAAAAAATGTTTCCACAAAAATATCAAGCAGCAAAAACTGTTACAACACTGACAATATTAAGAAATGTTTCTTGATCAGCAAATTATCATATTAGAATGATGTCTGAAGAATCATGTGACACTGAAGACTGGAGTAATTCAGCTTTGCCTCCTAGAAATAAATTAGATTTTAAAAGAGATTAAAGTACAAAACAATACTTTAAATTGTTAAAATATTTAATACTATTACTGTTTTTAGTGTATTTTTGATCAAGAAAGTGCTTGTTGAATATAACAGACTTTTTCATAAACGTGAAATCTCGTCGACCTTAAACTTTTGAATGGTAGTGTATACTATCTGTTGACTCTTATGCATTTCGAAATATTTAGATTTTAGTTTTTGCTTTGCATGCATCCGTTAGAATACATAATACAACAGTGGGTAACAACAGTTTAAACATAGCTGAAATCGAAATATAGGTATGTGAAATATAGGTACAATGACTATGCAAAACATAAAAAAAATATTTTTAATATTTTTACGTTGAATATGTCTTGACATTTGCATGTCGATTTTCAGGGATCTCTGACAATGTTGTCATAGGTAAAGAGCCCTTTGTTTCTGGTACCCGAAAGGAGATTGGATGGTGAGATATTTGTTTTATTTATTTATGTATGTGTGTAGAATCATACATTGGTTTTTCCACCTAAATATGAAATCAGTGTCTCTGAAAATTTGTCTCTCGCATTCAGTCTTGTTGTGAATCTCACCTGCCGTGGCTGTTGCTCAGAATTAGGAATCATGTACATATCAACCCCAAAAAAGCTTGATTACAAGAGATCTCTTTTCTGCTTTAATGTTGAAAATATTGAAAGGTAAGTAGCCTATTGTGCAGAAGCCTGTGCAATGTTCATCGTTAGTGTTTTTATAATAACATAATAATAATAACTTTTGTGTATCACATTGAGGACATGGTTGTGTGTTTCTGTAGTTATGTAGTCGGCAGTCCAGGCCAGCGGGTGCCAGAATTAGACAGAGAAGACAAACCAGTGACCCTAGAGTACCAGAACATTGTGGAACAGCAGATGACAGAGGTAAAGTAGCCCCTCTAGACACTGTTTAAATTATTGATCTATGAGCATGATGCAAACCAATGTAAGTCTCTCTGTTTAAAAATAAGCAATTTCTTTTGCACTACAAATGCATAGATTAATGGCAATATTGGTTATGTAGAGAATATGACAAAAATAATATTTCATATCAAATTTTATGAGGGGAAAATAATTGAACTTAAAAACAACAGAACCAGAATTTTTAAATTTCAATCTTTATTTTTTTCCTAAAATAAATTAATTCTAAAAAAAAAAAAAAAAAAGTGTTCCAGTATGGGTGGGGTACACAGGAGAAAATGGAATTAAAGCTGTAGAAAAAGGTTATCTGTGTTATTTCTGTTTTTTAACACGCACAAGTAAACAGCAGATGGCGCTCTTGTGGTGCTGCCAGAGCTCTTTGTTTGGTCACTGAGTCCAGCAAACAATAGACGTTAGGAGCTGTTGAAGAATTTGATCTAGAAAAGGGTGTTGACAGTTATGTCTGTTTGAGATATGTTACTGTTTTAATTTCATATTCCTTGTCTGTGTACTTGTCAAATAAATCAAATCGAACTTCTGTGGGTACTTCTGATTCCTGTGGGTAAATGCTATGAATTAATAATTTCCCAGATATGTATTTGTGCTTTGTGTTCTGGCAATTTTGTTTTTTAATCATATGATATCATATCATCTTTTAATCATATATATATATATATATATATGTATATGTGTGTGTATGTGTGTGTGTGTGTGTGTGTGTGTGTGTGTATATATATATATATATATATATATATATATATTGTAATTGTAATTTTGTTTTATATATGTGTGTGTGTGTGTATGTATATATATATATATATATATATGATTTAAAAACAATTGTCATTTTGTAATGTGTGTGTGTGTATATATATATATATATATACATATACATATATATATATATATATATATATATATATATATATATATATATATATATATATATATATTTATATATATACATATACATATACATACACACACACACAATTATGACCTCTGTTTTCTGTCTGACTTCTTATTCTCTAATGTACCTTGCAGATAAAATCTCTAGCTGTGATAATAGGACAACGCCTTCTGGAGATTGAAAATAACCTCCAGTGCAGTTCTGAAAAATGAAATGAGCTGTCTGTTTTATGACTGAGGGTAATAATCCCATGCGTCTGTTGTGAATGAGGTTTTTGGACTCTTTAGTGTAAGAGTTTTGTCTAGACAGTTATGTATTTATATGTATTTACTATACAGTTGAATGCAATTGACACATTTGTACCATTTACTACATTTTATTACTGTTAAGCTCCACACATTCTAGAGATGTATAAGTACAGTACATATTTTGTGACATAAAATTGTATTGGTCTTTAAAATTTGCTGTACTCTTACTGGAGAACAAGTGTTTGTCTGCTTCTCATGTTTTGTCATGTGCAATCCTTGTGGTGTTGTCATGTGTGATGCTAGTATTTACAAGATGGATACACAGGGTGAACGTGTACAATAAATATAATGGTATAGCAAAACACGTGTTGTTTTTCCCTCCTCTTGTTTGTTTTTGATACTTCATAATTTGCATCAAAACATCCCTGCCCAACGCTTTGAAAAAACTGGTTCAATAACAAGTGGATGGCGGGGAAGGAGGGGGCACGTCGGCTCAAGCCATTTTTTTGTTTACAGTTCCTGTCTAATGTGCCTAGCAACACTCTCCACCAGGAGGCGGGAAAATACTCGTAGAGACCCTGAAGGCGCGCACCCCCAACCCTGAATGCTGGGGTAGCATAACAACAGCGGCTGATAGAAGCCGCGCGCCTCGGACCAACCAGAGAGCTGTATCTAAGGGCCATGCTGCCATGGAAACAGCGCACACGCTGTCGCTAGAGCCTGTTGCCATCGTATCAGTCGTTTCCTTATTTGCCGGCCAGCCAGTCAGCCAACCAGCTTGGGGGGGCTGTCAGTCTGAAGACGTTGCGCTTCAGTCTTTCGCAGGGGCGTGGTCTCCATCTCCCGCGCCAGCAGAGAGTTCTTCATTCTTGTGCCTTTGAACTCCTCCTACATTCTGCCTGTAAACCCAGTAGAGTTATAAATAAAGACAAGAGGTAAAACATGCATACAGCACATGATATTATGGCATCATGTTTACTGTTTGTGTCCAGTAGAGGGAAACATCACTCTACATGTGGCAAAATAGCCAATCATATCTAGTTGTACTAGTTGGTGAGGATTCATCTCAGTAGAGGCCAGTTTAAAGGCAAGAGCAATAATTATAACGATATATATATATCAGGCTTCACACCAATAGACAAGAATTGCACAGACTAATCGACTAGTCCAGTCGTTTTCAACCCAGGTCCTGGGAACCCACCGCATTGCACATTTTGTATGTCTCCCTTGGGTTAATTTCACAACTAGTTTGTTTGAGCCCTCCAAATGCTCTCGGAGCGGTTCAGCTCCTATATGTGAACAAACCAAGTGATCTCAGACCCCCCTAAAAGGACCCAAAAGTGAACCAGTTCGGTTTGTTTCATTTGTGGCTCAATTTCTTTTAATTAATTATTTAAATTTTATTTTGAATCGATTAATCGCATTCAAAATAAAAGTTTTTGTTTACGTAATATATGTGTGTGTACTGTGTATATTTATTGTGTATATAATAAATACAAAAACATTCAGTATATATTTTGAAAATATTTACATGTATTTACATGTTTATATTTATATTCAGATAATTTATATAAATATATTTAATATATAAACAACATATTTTTCTTAAATATATACATGCATGTATGTGTATTTATATATACATAATAAATATACACAGTACACACACATATAATGTAAACAAAAACTTTTATTTTGGATGCGATTAATCACGATTAATCATTTGACAGCACTAATTTATATATAAATAATATGATTATTATTATTTTATTATTTATCAGTGTAATTTCAGACGTTTCAATCTCTTGTTACATTTTTCAAAAATAAATAATAAACCAACTGTTAACTCTTACAGTACAAAACAATTCTGTTGTACTCTACGGCTAGCTGTGCATTAAATGATTTTAATGCATGAGGGAGGCAAAGAACCACCCGATGTGCAGAGATTTAACATTTTGTCCGCTTTAAATCAGACATCAGAACATCAATTTTACCCCCTTGTTGCTGAGAAATATAATGTAGTGAATCAGTATCAGCTATTATATCAATAAAACTGGCACCGTTAACCTCAAGTGTCCATGCTCATGATTGTTTCTGTGTGTGCACAGCGTGATCTCCGGTGTGTCTGCCAGTGATGTGTGTGTGCGCAGGTCAATGAAAGCAGTGAAACAATATAGTAGCAAAGTTAGTAGCAAAGAAACATTTTAATACAACCTTATCTGAGAAAAAAGGAAATTGAAATAACTTTATTCATAATGTTCCCTTTTAATTTTAAATTTGACTGAAATGTGTTGTTAAAGCTCTGTGAATATTCTGACCAGTGACATAATCAGGGATTGCCAGCTCTTTCTAACCTCCTTCCCTGTTCACTTCATCCTCCAAATTTTCCTATAGGTCAGATTCCAGCATTCCACTGCTGCTCAGAGAGCTGGGGTTTGAGTTCTTATGAAGTTGTGGTGTGAACAAGAAAAGGTTTGAGATCACTTTAATGCTGAAGAGGACCAAGAAAAGAACCGGGTTCTCTTTTGAATCCACTATACTGTGAACACCAAAAGCACTAAGGTCACTTTCGGCTGTTCCCTTTCTGGTTCACTTTAAGTGGAACAGAATGGATTAAATGGATTAACCAATGAATGTATGACCCTAGCACACGTGATTTCTTTTACAATTTCTGGTTCACTTGCAAAAAAATGGCAGTGTGAAAGCAAACCACACCAAACAAAAAAAATCAACATTGCATTTTGGTCCGGACGAAAGCAAGTGAACTAACGGACTTAAGTTAGCTAGGTTTGGTTCCTTTAAAACAAACTATATGTGAAAACACCCTTATTTAACACGTGATTCAGATCACTAGCATGTTAGGAGAGAGCTTCATGAGCTCAGCTGAGTGTGTCAGATAAGAGAGACATACAACATTTGCAGAGCAGTGGGTCCCTACCAGGATTGAAAACAACTGGACTGACTTTAATGCTCTGCCATGATGGCGCTTTAATCTTGACGTCGACTAGTCGCTGGTCCTATAGAGGGTGCAACAGGATAGGAAATCTTTGAAGTCCATATTTACGCTCCGTTTCCGAACAGTTAAAATGGCAAATAAATGCATACTCTGATAGGGCTCCACAAGACATGTGATTATACCATCTGGATGCTCGAAACTGAACAGAAGAATGCACGTTTTTAACAGCTTATTGTACAGATGTAAGTTAATCGTTGTTCTAAACTACTGCGTGCTGTATTCTCATGCCACACAGACAGCAGGCTACAGACAGTAGCTCGTACATCACGCGCACACAGAATTATTCAGTAGCTCAGAAATGTATTGTCAACACTGTTCTGTGATTTCTCAATAAAATAGCTTAGAAACTGAAAAGTTCTAGCATATGTTTCTTAATAACTAAAACCCACAGCTTTACTATTAGTAGAGAGACGCTGCGAGGTAGAATTAATTCACACTCAATCTCATTCTAACTAATTTAAATGTAGTCTTTACTGTGCTACCTTATCTGTATGTGATTTAGAACAAATAGAAATCTGTGAGAAATATAACAACCTGAAGGCAAAAGAACTGATAAAAATGAGCTTTTATAGGAGCAATAGCCATGTGTATGGTTCATATGCCATAGTGCTCAAGGTGTTTCGAGTCTCAGCTCAAGGTTCATTGATAATGTCATCAGCATCTCGATGTCGACTTGACTTTCATCAAATAAATGTTGAGTTTAAATGATCTGAAGTTGTCAGCACAGTTAGCCTCGTGGGCAGTAGCGTCGTTATGCTTCGGGCGTCCCGAGTTCGAGTCCCAGCTCACTGATGTTTCCGATCCCATCCCGCTTTGCTTCCTGTCTCACTACTGTCTTATTAAATATAAAAGGCAACCCCCCCCCACTAAAAACAATAATAATAAAATCTGAAGTCGTTCAACCTCTAGTTTGTGTGCGTTGCAGTTTTGTCATCTGCCAATTTAAACAATTATAGGTCTCTGCAGAAAAGTAATGGGAGTTACCAGATCAGGGTGTTTTTAGACCATGTTACCTGATTGGCTGACGTCATAGTGATGGTAGGTTTAGGGGTGGGGTCAGGTAAGGGGGATCATTTTCATTGCATGATTTAGAAACACCCAGAAGTTTGAAAACACCCAGAAAGTCAGAAACATCCTTTTTTTCTCTATAGAGACCTCAATCTCCCTTTAAATGCTCCAGTTCTTTAACGCCCCATTCACATGGGGCGTCAGCGTCAACACCTCTCGTTTACTTTTACTGTTGTTACATGGCTAAGATCATCATTAGAGTCAAAGTCAAATAAAGGCCCTCTTGCTGCGTTTAGACCTCTCAATCTCTCAATCTGTTCGGGTTTAGACCCTTATTGAGACTAATCCTGTTTTCAAAAGGGTTTTTTTCCAGCTCAGGAATATTTTCTTTGTGTCTGAAAAAAAAAATCAAGTGACGTCAAGCGTTGCCGCGGCAGAAGCTGAAAACTTTTCAAGCGCCAACGCAGGCGTTGATGCCAAATCCGGGTTGATTGTGATTGGTCGTCAATGTTTTTTATCATTTGTCAGCTGGAAAAAAATGGTTCTTATCCACTTTTTACGGGTTGTCACCATTTGTAAATTTTATGGGTTTAGCTTCCAGTCTTCTCCAGCTATTTTAGCTGTACAAAATAGCTCATTGTGCTGATTGATATTGAAAATTGGTGTGTCTTACAATATTATTTTAATGTATTATCTTAACTATGAACACACTTTTTTTGTATTGCAAACAGTTTTACCCAACCTGATCTCACAGAATTCCGTGTAATGACCACGGACCCTTAACCCCCGAATCCGTGGTGGCATCACGGAATCGCCGAAAATTCCGTGATGGGCTCACAGAAGTGATACCAATGTAAGTCAGTGACAGGCATCAGCCGTGGTCCACGCACGGATCGAATTTTATCGTCATAATTAAATTATATATTGGGTAACAACATTGCCATTATTGCATATATGTTGGGGTGTGAGTTTTCAATGTAAACAGTCAAAACAGTTTTATTTATATTACATTACACATTTATGAGCACGTAACCCAACCCCTGCCCCTAAACCTACCATCTGTCAATAAAACACAAGATATAGCAGGCAGATACAACTACCGTCATAATTTATTCAAAAAGTATTAATCTTCCGAGGCAAAACGATTGATTTGTGAGAGGAACAGACGCGATCGCCGTCTCCGTCTGCCGTAAAGCTATGTGCTGCAGTCTCTGTGCGTAAATTTAAAAAATGCCGCCAGAAGAAGCCTTACGTCAGCTTTGGTTGTGAAATGCCATTGGCTCTTGTGTGTCTCGTGACCGATTGCGTCATGCTACTGGACGGGAGTATCTTTTGAATGAGATGTGAGCACGTTAACGGAGCGGGATCATTTTCAGCGATTAAAACCTTGTGTTTTACTCTCTTCTTCGCATATAGACTTCGTATGGCTTCAGAAGACTTGGAATGCAACACGACTTGTTTGTAATGCTTTTATACTGCTTGTTTATGGTCAGTTTTTGCAATAAATACCTGTGACTGCACTTATATTTAGCTGTGTGTTTTATATTGTTCAGAAGTGGGTAGGTTTAGGGTAGGGGTGGGTTAGGTGCTCCAGTGAAAGTATAAATTTATATACAAATATAACTGCATCGGATTCACTCTTTTTACGTGGTCCGAGGCAGCGCTGGTGTTGAACCAGTGGATCCGTGCGTGGACCACGGCTGATGCTTGTCACTGACTTACATTGGTATCACTTCTGTGAGCCCATCACGGAATTTTCGGCGATTCCGTGATGCCACCACGGATTCGGGGGTTAAGAGTCCGTGGTCATTACACGGAATTCTGTGAGACCAGGTTGGTTTTACCGTTTACTGAACGTTGCTATTCTTCTCATTATTTCATAACGGCTTATGAACCCAGAAGTCTCACCCATAGGCTTACTTCTGCATTGAAGAATAAGGTAGATAGTGTGCAATTATCCTTATATCTGTGGTGTGAACGTTCCTATAGAATGATTATTAAAACTTTATAGTTATTAGTTATTGTGTTCAACAAATGCAAGATAAAGGTCCCTGTTGAAAGAAAACAGCATATACTGGTTTGGTATGTTTTGAAGCATGGCTGCTGGTTTGAGCCAGTCATGAGCTGGTTTAAGCTGGTCCTTAGCTGGTCATGAGCTGTTCCTAAGCAACTAGCTCCTACTCAGGACCAGCTTAGAACCAGCACATGACCAGATTAAACCAGCTCATGACCTGCTAAGGACCAGTTTAAACCAGCTCAAACCAGCATCCATGCTTCAAAACATACCTAACATACAAAACATACCTAGCATATGCTGGATTTTTCAATAGGGGTCACATAAAATATTTGTTATGATTCGCTCATTGTTTGCTTCAGTGTCCTGTTCTCCTGGTTACAACTGGTGCCAAAAGGTGAGTGTTTCTGTGTGGTCCGAATCACTGAATTGTTCACTACCGATTTGTTAAACAACTCCAAGTCATTTACTATCACAAATACATGTCTTTTTGTTCTTTTTTTAAAATGTGCATGACAGCAAATCTCCAGAAATGAACGAAATGCCCCACTCTCTTACGAACGAGATGTCTGTTTCATTTTGTTCACAAACAACATCGGTTCAGTGCCTCATCGAATCTCAAAACTCGTTCACTGAAGAAGCATATCCGTTCATGAATCAAAAAATAAAATTCTCCTTCACACTGAGTCTTCCAACTAAAGCAGTTGTGCGCTTCAAAAGGACGTTGGTGAATGATAAATGTAAGAATTTTAAAAAGGACGTGATTTGTTTACTTAAAATATTTAAAAACATCGATTTGTTCACCAACAAAAGACGACTGAACTGTACATATGTAGTTGTCTTTGTTAATTTATGGATTTGTTCTCCCATAGCCTAATTTTTCCACCTGCTCTGCCAGCCGCTGTCATTTTGATTAATGGACGTTGGCTGCAATCCCAGAGTGCATCTCACTTGAACTGAAGTGCTGATGCCCTGCACTTTCAGTATGATCTTACCCACCCCATCCACCTCCCTCTCAGTGTCCAGACATTAACACGCGCGCGCGCACAGTTTGTCCTGGAGGACTGGTGGGCTGGTAATCAATAATGTAGACAGTCTGATTAAGTGAAGGTTACTTCTTTGCAAATAACCCTGTGAGGCAATCGACACAAGGACTGTAGAGACAAACCCTCCAATAGCAGCGGAGCTCAAAACAGGATTTGCCAGTCCATTCTTGCTAAAATGCAAATTGAGTGTAGAGTGGAACAGCTGCCTTCTCATTTGCCTCATTTTGTTGGACTTGGCCTTTATGACTGAAAGAATTGTGACATGTTGAACTTTGACACATACAGAATGTGCTTTTTAAAAAATGCTGTATGAAAATAATATTTTAATGGGACAAATGCTTTGGATTCCAACATCTAGTTCAAAACACTGTTAAATAATTGTGACCCAGGACCACAAAACTAGTCATAAGGGTCAATTTTTTGAAACTGAGATTTATACATCATCTGAAAACTGAATAAATAAGCTTTGATATTTGAAGATCTGGAATCTGAGGGTGCAAAAAAAATCAAAATATTGAGAAAATCACGTTTTAAGTTGTCCAGATTAAGTCCTTAGTAATGCATATTACTAAACAAAAATTAATTTTTGATATATTTATGGTAGGAAATTTACAAAATATCTTCATGGAACATGATCTTTACTTAATATCTGAATGATTTTTGGCATAAATGAAAAATCGATAATTTTGAATTACTTTGTTGATTTTGTTTGTATTGTTGGCTATTGCTACAAATATAGGCTCCCTTTGCGACTTATGACTGGTTTTGTGGTCCAGGGTCACAATTTTAAATAATATAAAATAATTTTGTGATTTCTCTCCTCAAAATCAAAATTACAATATCATTTTTAATATATTAAAATTAATTTTATAAGTTATATATTGATTTATTTTAAATATTTTTTTTATATATTTGTTGGACAAAACAATACTTTTTATGTTACACTGAAAGTGTTTTGAGTTTTAGAAATAAGTTGTCACATGTTTTAAAAGCTATACATTTATAGACTATATTACAATATTTGTTTGCCAAAACAATCATTTTTACATTACATTGAATCAAAGTTTTGTGTTTTATAAATAGAATTAGTTGAAAAGTCTAAGATTAATTGTTTAATTTACAACTTACCCCTTAACCTGTGTTGATATTCCACACAAATATTTCAAGTGTCCATACAGAAACTGACTTTCAAAAATAAACTCACCCTGAAAACATGTGAAGATTAATTGTCTGTTTTCTTTTTTCAGACACAAAGAAAATATTCCTGAGCTGGAAAAAAAAAAAAAAACCTTTTGAAAACAGGATTAGTCTCAATCAGGGTCTAAGCCCGAACAGATTGAGAGATTGAGAGGTCTAAACGCAGCAAGAGGGCCTTTATTTAACTTTGAGTCTAATGATGGTCTTAGCCATGTAACAACAGTAAACAGTGATTTGCGCACCCTATCTAAAGTGTTGGGGATTTCAACTTGTGACATTGCCACATTAACATGCCCTGGTAGTCCAATGCTGACGACACTAGAGGATATCCGTAATTTCTTTATCCTAACTTTTGCTCAGGTTATGATGTCAGCAGGTTAACTCAACATTTGTGGAGCCCTTCTATTCTTGTGTTAGGCTTAGACAGCTGAAGAGAATAGCGACACCGACACTGAGTGCTTCCTGACTGGTCTTATTGTTTGCATTGCATTGTATCCCTAAATCACTCAATCAGCACTTAGTAGTAGGTAAATACAGTAATGTTTACAGTGAATTACAGTTATAATCTGAGTTCAACACAAGCTCTATCAACAGCAATTATGGCATAATGGTGACCATAGAAAAGTTTCAAAGTTGTTTTTTGGGAAATTCTTTGTTTTTGTTATCTGATATTTCATGGTACATGAATATTATAATCTGATTGAAATTCATATTTCCATTTGATATCATCACTTTACCACAGAACTGTCACAGTACTTCTTTTTAAGGGCTTGATGGATGCTCTTGAATCAGTCAGAGCTAAAACATTCAGGTAAAAGCGGATTGTGTAAGGTAAGATGTTCGGTGTAAATGTTGTTCTACATCATCTCACAGCCAATATATCTTCAGCTCATGTTGTTGTTTTGTATTACTCCGCATTAGATGCTTCGATAAGCTTTGGGGTTTTTGTCATAGCTTGTTTTCGCAGCTTGATCGCCAAAGGATTTTCGATAAGTGTCGTCCTTTGTAAACAAAGAGTTCTGCTTTAATACACTTTGCAGCCTGTTTTGTCCTTCAGCTTTTATCAGCTTAGCCGCACAGACTTATCTGGGCTTGAGTGTATGTGTCTGTGGGTCACCCCCCCCCCCCTTCTTTGTCTCCTGTATGGGGGGCACGAGAGGGTGTATAATATGAGTGTTTGTGCATGTGAGGGTGCAGCTGACTGGATTATCTGACACAGAGTCTTTCAGCTGTCACTCATTTAATGGTTATTGCTGGGTTCTCATGGGAAAAGCGTACAGAGTTACACCAAGTCACCTGTTTCTCTGTAAATGACTCAGAATTTAGATTCTGTGACAAATTGTTTAAGTACCATCAAATAAGAGAGATTTTATGTATGAAAAAAGAAATATAAATCTGTATTTAGGTTTTGTGCATTTATTTGTGTCAAAGAAGTAATACATGCTGATTTAAAATAGAAAATTCAGAACGGAAATAATATTTTTAAATATAAATATTTAAAATCTTTTTTACACCATTAGAAAATCTTTTTTTTTTACTTGGCAGAAATCAAATCAATACAAAACTTACAAAAGACCTTCAAATTCCTCTTCACCGTAACAAAAGTACAAAGACGTGTCACCAAAAAACTGACATCACATTTTTTTAAAAATCCTGGTATGCATGCAAAAGTGTAGCTGAGATGAGAAAAAAATTGTATTCACAGCTTATACTCTTCGGTGCATGTGAAGACTGTGAAAGAGGTCTGCTTTGTAAATCTAATGTGTATTGACAGCATGAATCATCTTTAAACACATGGAATGAAAGACACTTGTGTTCTATGTAGAGAAAACACCACCCTGGTTATAACCAGGTCAGCCATCAAATATACAGACACTATTGCACAATCTATTATTTCACCCAACATTTACTTTGTATAGGTAAAATGAATCTTATTCACTAAGAGTTCAAATAACGCTGAAAATCTCCCATTACAGCCCAAAGGTTGAATGCAAGACATTTAAGGCTATACAAAATGCCAGCAATCCTCTAAAGAGGAAAAACAAGAGGAATGTCATCTTCCATTTAAATGTTGACAGTTTCACTACAGGTTTAAAAGTGAGGCATTAGAAAAGTTCAGCATTGTTGACCTGAGTGTCATTACAATTTGAGGTTAAATACAGCAAGAGCTTAAAAATCACTAATATTGTTTGATCAAATAAGCACGCTGTCAAAAACCTCTCCAACCATTCATTAACAGTCTTGTAGTTGTATTACTGTACATGAACACATATTAGTACACACATTATTGTGGGCAGTGACAGCTTTGTTTCAGAGAAGAATTGTGCGTTAAAGGTTGTGGCTAAGCTGCTACATGGCACTTGGACTAGAATCGTGTTGTATGTGTTGCTGCCTGTGAAGTCGAAGTTCAGTGTCAACTGTCCTGGGGCTATGTAACCTCAAGATCTAATTTTACACAGTGTTCAGAGCCTATAAGTTCTCTGCAAGCTATGTGTATGACACATGACAAATAACTTCCTGCGGGGTTAGCAATATAACTGGTCTATGTGTGGGAAGCCCAACTGAAAAACTGTGAGCATTGTTGGTAAGATAACATATTACTGCATACATCTGACTTTATATAATCTAACATTTCTTTTTCTCAGCACAGGGTTTTGAGAGCCCCTGTGGCACAGATCAGAGTTTGCATATGGTAGGGAGTTGGAGACTCCACTTCCACCACACGCTCTGGCTTGAATGGGGGCAGCTGAAATTTTTTCTTTAAAATCTGCCCGATGCCCATGGAAGGGAACTTGATGCGGTGCTGAGGGCTGTCGGGTTCGTCGCTACTCTTGCTGCTAGGTGGGCTACCACTTGACTCTGAGGAGCTTGTCCACTCTGAAGCTTTCTTGGGTTGAGGTTTGACGATGAGAAAAGGTGGGCTGTCGGGTTCATCGCTACCCACGCTGCTAGGTGGGCTACCACTTGACTCTGAGGAGCATGTCCACTCTGAAGCTTTCTTGGGTTGAGGTTTGACGATGAGAAAAGGTATGCTTGGGATCGTGGCCTTCTTCAAGTACGAGCTATCGGGCTGAAAAGCAGACACGTGTCGAGGTGGAGAGAGCTCTCCGTTGGTCAGCTTGTACCATGGTGATGGAGGAGCGTCTTTGCTGGGTTCCTTGCTTGCGGAAGCCCAGGAATGAGCGCCGAGGGAGGAAGGTGGGCGAGCGGAGACGTTGACAGCTTTTGGGGAATCTTTGGAGCTGTCTTTCTGGTCCGGCTGGGTCTCGGGTGTAGGATGGGTTGGGGTCGACTGTGGGGTCGGGTACAGGGGGTGGATCTCCATGTACTCCAGAGAGGATGAGGTGATGCAACCATCACGTCCTGAGTAAACATCTTTAAAACCTCCAGTCACAGCTTTCAGAAGACCTGAAAATGAGAGAGGAAAGAGTTTGATTCAGAACAGATCCAACTCTTTGTGTTATTTGTACAAGCAATTACTAGAAGATGTTTTTTTTTGACTGTTCTTGTCTATAAAAGGAAAATCAGGCAAAACATAGAACCCAATTGATTTTGATTGTATGGACAGACATTTTTCAAAATATCGTTTGTGTTCCACAAAAGAAAGTAAATCTAACAGGTTGGAAGTGATGTGATGGTGAGTAAACTTGAGTTTTTGGCTGAACTATCGATCTAAGAGAAAAAATTAAATGTATATTGAGTTGAAGCGTCTTTGAGGCTCTGAATACTTCAGTATAGTCACATGGCTTGGCAAACAAGCAAGTAAGAGTGAATGGAACAGGTTTTCTATACATGTCTTACATGTGCCTGGTGAAGTCATCTCTAATCTTCAAACTTCGGTGATCTTTCTAAATGATAACAACCTGAACAGCCCTAAAGGGTTTACAAGTTTGATGTACTGTCACCCTGTTTGCCAACTAACATTTTTGGAATTATCCCACAGGTATCATAGCTTATTTCAGAACTGCCTTCAACAAAGAGCTATATTTAATTTGTACCATTATACCTGTACCGTATATTTTATGATTTATAAATTATAATATTTATTCTCATTCTCAGACCATTATTGTCTTCTAAATCACATATCTTTTGTGTGCCAAATCACATCATAACCACATGATTGGTTCATGCATGTCTATGTTATACTGTGTCTATAGTCTAGTTTCAGGCTCTCACCATTTCTGTGTTTCTTCTCCTTGATGGGACCTTTGTTCACAGCGAGATACACGGGTGTCTGCTTGGGTGGAATTGTAATCTTCTCAATGTGCTTCCTCCATTGAGTCTGGAACAGCTCGATCTTTTTCTCCTTCTTGTACTGTTTCTCCTGTGAGAACCAGACAATGTTAAACTCATGAAACGGAATTGAAATGTTCTATGGAGGACATGTCGATGTCATTGTTTTCTCCAACTTACCCTATACTCTTTTGAGAGTCTCTTCATCTTGTTGTTGAGGAGGAAGTACACAGTCAGCGTGTGGCAAGCTTTGTTAGTGAGCACCGCGCTCAGAACTTCACTGTGTTTGTAGCCCATTTTCTCTGTCATGTGAAGCAGAACCGTGTGGTTGATCTCCTCAATGTGGATCCTGAAAGATATAACAAAATATTTTAGGCCATAATAAGTCATAAAAGATCTAAGAGACAAGATCTGACTTTGACCAGCAAGCAAATTAGGTGACTAACCTATTTAAGTAAGGAACTCCAGTGTGAGGGTTTCCCAACTGCAGCCACGGGTCTGCCATCACTTGGTGGATGTTGGGTCTCTTGTCGGGGTAAGGCTCGAGAAGTTTCTTCAGCAGACTGGTGGCAGCTGTGAACACAGACAGGAAGACGTGAGGCCTTTGTGCTATCTTTCTTTAAGAAAATAAAAAAGGTCCTTGATCAGTCGCTGTGTTTAACTGATTTATTAGGACAAACACATTATGTTGTGGGAAAGATTATTCAGCCTTTCTCCTACATAAGTCAAAGAATGAGTGCACAGCCTTGCGTCCTTGAGATGCTAAATACAGGTGTTATATAATGAGGCTAATCTCATTTCAACACTGCATCATCTTGTAGTAATATATCCAGTCACAGATTTAGTAGTGAATGAACCACCTGTTAATGAGAACAATCATGTAAGTGTAACGCAATGGAAAACATAATGCGATTAACCAGAAAGTTTACTGTATCCTCTTCTCAAACTAATTTTATCTGGAATTCTGCTTGGATCATATCAGTCAATGAATAACAAAGATGAGATGACTCTTAAGGTACATACTATGGAAACACCTTACTTCTGTGGAAGATGCTGTTAAGAAATCTGAACAAAGCAAATCATTCCTTGTGACTAAAACCAGTTTTTCTTGTGGTTGAAAAAATAAGTCACTACTTGTCTGGTATGTTTGCAGTAAACATTGTGTTTATGAGGCGACGGCACTGCACTGAGAATTTTAAGTATGACTTCTTGAGTATGTTGTAAATAAAAAATAATATGATGGTTACAGGTAAATGCGCAAACACAAAACTAATGAAGATCAAATGCATAACCTACATAATGATTTCATTGGAAAAATGTTGCATGTGATTGTGTTGGCACTCGAGCATGTTTTTCAATGTCAAGCAGCTTTTGTGTTGCTGGCAACCGGCTACAAAATAGCATGAGAGAAGTCATTGGATCATGAAGATTCTGTGATTTATTAAGATTTGGCTTTCATCACCTGAGATTTTTAAAACACCAGTGGGCACCAGACCCTCCCTATTGTTTTCAATTTAGCATTCAAAAGCATCATACTGGACTAAAAAAGGTTCAGTTTGACAAAGACTGCATTCATGCTCAACATTTGGAGCATGATGCCCATTACAACCTAATTGGTAGGAGGACACAAGCTTATTTTTAGCATGTAATAGTAGCTTGTTCTTGTTTCAATGCGGCCTTTGTGGTCATAAAGAACCTCTGGGAATCTCAGAGATGCCGTTCTCTCAATACCTGAAGAGATAGATGGAGGTAGAGGGTTCATATCCTTGTCCACCATCCTCTGATGCAGGGCTTTCAGGCTAAATGGCTCCACGGTGAACGGTAGGGTACCAGTCAGCATAGCATACATGTTCACCCCTCTACATTGAAACACATACACAGAGTCAAAGTCAGAAAAATGTAACAAATGCAAACTTAGAACATGGTGGTTCACATTTCCTGAACTCACATTGACCAGACATCCACTTTGGGCCCGTATTTCTTTCTTGAGAGAAGCTCAGGGGCGGCGTATGCTGGGCTGCCACACTGTGTGCTGAAGGGATCAGAGTATCCCAGAATGCCCGCACAGTTACTGAGTCCAAAATCTGTAAAGGGAAAACAGGGATAGGGTAATTGCATGTACTTTCTCATAGAGGGACTGATATTCCCACTAGGAGGGGTGCAAAAGGGTTTATGGCTGCCCAACACTAACCCTGTCTGTCACACCCAGCTGCTAAATAAAAGCCATGCATTTGTCAGCCGTCTCGCAAAGAGGTGAGAGGTCATTTGTTTTTAATGAGATACTGATTGCTCAATGAGTCCTCACCACATGCTAAAGATGAACACTTCTATGTCACTTCGTGTCATTGGGAGTCATTGACACTTTGTGCTGCTCTTTGAGTAGCATTTAAAAACCTTGCATAATGTAGATCTCGGACAATGCTTACCGATCAGCTTTATGTTGTCTTGTTCATCAAGGAGGAGATTTTCAATCTTTAAGTCTCTGTTGAAATTAAGACAGAAAAATGTATTTAAACAACCTTAATTTATAAAACCAACCATCTGAACTAAAACAAAGACACAATATTCTCTGGAGTATCAACACATGGTTTCAGAATTAATTCACTATTCTTTGTTTCTTTGGAAAGTCTCATTTAAAGTTCCCTTTCGATGACCTCACACTTCGTTTCTCACCTGTGAACAACTCCTGCCCTGTGTAGGTGCTCCACCGCCATGACTAGCTGGCGTACATATTTCTGGGCATCCCTTTCTTCCAGCCTTTTCTTCTCATAAATATGGTTCATGAGGTTTCCACCAGGGCAGAGCTCCATGACGAGATAGTAGCTGTTCTCCGTCTCCAGGATGTCCAGCAGTTGGGTGATGCTGGGGTGCCGGATCATCTGCTGAATTTGTCCTTCACGACGCAAGTTCTTTGTGACATACGAGTCCTTTTTGGCCTTCTTCTTGTCAATCACTTTCACTGCCACCTGTGGGGAAAAATAAAAAAAGAAGATTTAGTCAATAAATAAAACACAACTGGAGTGTTCAGTGGATGTACATAATTGTTCTAACAGCCCTGAACAGGTGAGGCAAGCCAGACAGGATTCTTATTTGCCTGTCTCCTCACGTCTCAAGGGTTGAATGTTCGACCCTGAGATCCTATAGAGGACTTGGTGGGGGAGGGATAAGGACAAATGACCGATGTGTAGCCATTGGAACACCTCCAATTGAAGGAAAAATCTCCAAATGGCTTGTTAATACCACCCATTTGTCACCAACATGCCGTAAACGACTAATGCTGTATAAACATTGAGTCAAACAGAGACCCCTCCCCGCAAAGGAAAAAAAACGTTACGGTAATATACAATATAAAAGAATTAGCATCATTTCATTTTATTGTTATTTTTGATTAAGGTGGGAAGGGAGGGTCTTTGTTCTTTATCAATCAGGATTTCTTTGTCCTGGGTTGAAAGTCCCTCTGTATGCTGTAACAATAGCCTTGATAAAAGAGCCCCCCCGAGCGTGACCCGAGGAGGGTTCAAGAGGTGACCTGCCGTGCAACTACAAATCATTAGGTACAAAAAGAACTGTTGAGCAAACCGGTCATACACGGCCAATTGAGAAGATAATTGGATCAATTACTTCAGCTGAGGTGCATGTTCAAAGACGTACCGAGAAAAAAGGGCAGAATCCCCTCCCTAAACAGTCCCCTAAAATACTAATCTTACATTACTGGATCTCAACCACCGTGTTTTGCCAGCATTGTTGATGGGGGCCATTGGTGGTCGATGGTTAAAGGGGGGTGGCTGGGGGACCCCCAGAGCCTCAGACTAACGTGTTGTTTTTCTCTCCGGCAGACAAAGGCGGCGAGGGTGAAAGTGGGTTAGATATGCTCACAACATACATGGGGGAAGCATGTGCTATTGCCCACCGATCGTGAGCCCCGCCCCACCCTGTCTGTTTTTCTAGGTGATGTCAGAGAACGAGAGCGAGGCAGGAGACAAGAGGAGCACGAGGCAGCCTCGCTTCTCTTTGTGATTGCTAGCGTTTGCATCATCGCCCGGGACAGACCTCTTCTCCTTCCCACAGCAACAGTGAAAGGAGGCAAGGAGGCTGAACAAATCCCTAATATGCTAAGCAGGTATTTCAGGTCATTCACTGGAAGTGCAATCAACTTTTTGTTTCTACATGCGAATACCATAGAATGTCATTCCAAGGAAGACAGTAACCAGTTATAAAGAAAATCACACCCCACTCACAGAGAAAGTGGCATGCAGAGTCAACAAACAAATGTTAATAAATAAACACACCCTAGTAACTAGATTCCACATACTGAGCATACCTTTTGCTGATGTGTGAAAGTGAAAAACTATTATTCATTACAAATATTTCTCCATTCATTCTGAATGGCTGCACACTTTCTCTGGGGTAATCTGAGATTAATACAGACACCTGAATGCAAACAGGCTCAAGGATTGTCTTCGTCACCTAATTTAATTTTCGTGATGAGGAACATGAGACCAGGGAGAAACATCTCAACCTGATGATCAGGGGATGGTGTTTCTGACATTCTTCGCCACCCAAAGACAACATAAACTGCCTTCTGGGTATTCAGCTTTTAACTTATGACAGTAAACATTTGTTTTAGAATGAATCACTAAATAACAGATTACAAGGCATTCAAGTCATGGTCCATAGACTACCTTTGCCTGCCATAGACACTGAGGGGAGGGGGGGGAAGTCAGTTGACCAAAACAATTTAGAGAGATGTTATTTCTCTTTAACTTACATTGGTGGTCATTTTCATATTCATACAACGATATGAACAAATAGATGAACTAGCTGTGGAATGCAACAGCATTCAAGTCATGTAGGCTATAGGCTTCAGTTGTATTATTTTTGCAGCTAACAATTTCTTATTCAGACAATGATATGAATAAATAGATAAACTAAATGCAGTAAATAACAAATGCAACAGTTATGGTCTTGGATGGATGTATATGTATATTGACTGGATGTTTTGTGCTTTCGTTTTCTTACAGAATGATATAAACAAATTGTATACCTGTATACTGAAAACACTATCAATATGCGATTTTACAGTGTCATTTAGATAAAATAAGCTAACAGTGCGTCAAAGCGAGGCACACTGGATCTTCTCACCTTCTCGCCGGTGATCGCGTGAAGCCCCTCTCGCACTTTGGCGAACGAGCCCTCTCCCAGCTTCCTCCCGATCAGATAATTCCCAACTCTTTTCGTGTGGTAAAAGTTTCGGAGGATGTCAGCTTGAAGACCGCTGCTCAGAGACGAAGGAGGGGTGTTTTCTGTTCCTGCGGGAGCCAGAGGAGCCTTCACCCCCAAAATCCTCCCGCTGTCCGTCCCCATGTCTGTTCCTGCATCGGGCATCTCTGCGCCTGTTGAACAAAACCTGCTGTCCTCCGAATCTACTGTTTTTGCTTGCTAAGAAGACCTCTGTGAGAATGGGACAATTGAATCCCTGTCCCTAATACTAAACCCTCAAACGCGCACCACCTGTTCGGCTCAGCTGACAGTCAGTACGCAAACTATAAGATTGTAATAGTTTTACGGAAGTATTGCATTCGTCATGGGATAACGAATAAAGCCACTCGGTCCTAATCTAAATCAAATGACCAGAACGTCTTGTTAACATGCGGACGTCTCCGTACGATTAAGCTGAAGTTTCCAGCACCTCTCTGTATGTGAGTGAGAAGTAAATGAGTGTCTGACTACAGAGTCTCTCACATTTGTTGTTTGAAGTTAGTTTCGCGGCACGGGGTGGGGGCGTTTCTTATTTGCTAGAAAATCCCCTCTCAGTCGCCGGGCTGATATCTGATCCAATCAGTGGTCGCGCCGGGACCTGAGGCTCCGCCCACCCGGAGTTGTAAACGTAGCCCCGCCCCCACGCCCATGCTTACCTAGACAACAAAGAGCATGTTGCTGAGGGGTCAGATTCGCCGTGATGCTTGATTTCTATCAGCTTTCCCCGGTGATGGTTTACGTAGACCGCTTTTGGCTGACCTATTGGTCGTGACTAAATTATCTATTGATTATTCATTCAAATGACACAGAGATGGTAATGCACACAAACACGTTTTATGCAGTGATGTCATGCATATGTTGTCGTAGAGCATTGATTTAATTTTCTTTAACTAATTTGCTAATGACATTAGATAAAATTACATTTTTATTATTATCTAAACATTATACTTTGAATTCATTATCCATGAATTCATCCTGATCCTTTTATCTTTTATTATCCCCTTATTTTTTATTACCTCACCCTGTCTGTATTCCTCATTGCCTATTTCAATACTTTAAGCACGTTATATTCTTGGCAATATTATAACAAATATGCCAAATCATATAAAATAACCCAAGCGTGTCTCGACCCAGACTGTTTTTAATGTAACTTGTTGCCTCTTAAATATTATCCATGAATCAAAACACCGTATCCTATAAAATAATGATAGAAAGACCACCGATGCCATTTTAATTCTTTCAAAACAATTCCTTAAATTGCATTAATCATACTGTATCTTACACGTGGTTTGTAAATGAGTGCCTTGGTTTTTATTCGTTCATCATTCGTAGTCTCTCAGCTACGACTGTCCTGACATGATTAATAGACCTCCACAACAATGGAAGATTTTTTTTTTTTTAATAAGACACACTATTGCGTCACCACACCCCGGCTAGCCGGCAGCTTGTTTACATTACCATGCGGTCATGAGACGAGCGACGTTTGAAGGTAAGTAGGTCTATTGCGCCCTCTATCGGTAATATGATGTAGGACAAGTAGGACAAATGCCTCTATCTATCTATCTATCTATCTATCTATCTATCTATCTATCTATCTATCTATCTATCTATCATTTAGAGAATGCATTCTTTTAAAGCTCATGTTCCCCAGTAGCAGGGAATCTTATTTGCTCAAAGGCACATTAGGTGAAAGACCAGACTAGAATCATAATAGCCTGTTGTCCGACCTTTGTGTTAGCAGCCTTTGTATGCTATCAGACCTCTGTTTTGGATGCATTATGCATGAGCTGTTGCAGTGAAATGTCAGTAAATGGTAAGATCCCGGACATCTTATTACCCGCCTTATTTAAATAAATATTTACCTGCAGCAAGGGATCATTATTACATGCCGCCGCTGACCAGTAGAGGGCGCACCCTATTAGCTTCACGGCTTGATTCTGGCGTATTCGATTTCCATCTTTCTCTCGTGATTTCCACGAGCTTCTTAGCACGCTTAAAGCTCCCAAAGCAATGTCTGGATATACTGCTGGACAGTGTTTGATATATTTCTGCTGCTCTCTGCTCTCCTTTGGTGAGTTGGTGACGTACACATTCTCAGCATAATAATAATCATCATCGCTGGCCACTTTCAGCCAAATGAGATCGTTTCTGTCAAAACTGTAAACACATACCTATTATGTTATTACAAATAATGACCATTTCAATGGACCTAATTTTAAAAAAATACTTGTTTTCTCTCTCTTAGTGCCTTCTTGCCATGCCTTTAACGACGCAATCTCAGAAGTAAGAAGAAACATCTTAATGCTGTATTTATCCCTACTATGCATATATTTATCAGTATGTTAAAAACAACAACAACAACTGTGTAGTTGTGATGGGGACTCCTGAGATTCACTTAGGCTCAAGGCCGCCGTGTCCAGCAGAGCAGAGCCCTGACAGACATCTGATTTACAGCCCATTTTAAAAACACCCCCATTTAATGCACTTAAGTCATCACAGTATATACAGTAATTCACGTTGAACATGTTGAAAGCATTTTCACATTAACTGTTTAACCTTTGAAAGCTTATTCTATCCTCTTTGATAAATAAGGGTATTTGCACTTTGGCTATTTTTTTCTTCTTCTAGTTTTAAGCAGTTATGCATTATATATATATATATATATATATATATATATTAGTGCTGTCAATCGATTAAAAAAATTAACTAATTAATCGCACATTTTTCCTAACATTAAAGTTTTTAAATATACATTTATATTGCAATAATTTCACATTCAATCTTCAAAT
Organism: Tor tambroides; assembly: GCA_021397915.2. Taxonomy (NCBI): domain Eukaryota; kingdom Metazoa; phylum Chordata; class Actinopteri; order Cypriniformes; family Cyprinidae; genus Tor; species Tor tambroides. The sequence goes on along the minus strand of JAFVLL020041198.1, from coordinate 21,052 downwards.
GTACAATGTACAAACAACATAAAGACAGTATATTTTTTATATTTCTTTAAATGGCATCTTTTTTATGATTGAAGGCCAGCATCACTGATATCAATACTACTGATGTCTCTATAAAATAGTTTTTTCCCCTTAATATTTAACCATTGACTGTAGCATTCAGCATTACAGTATAATTGAGAGCTATCAGTTTTAACATTTATTAGACTTAACTTCTAATTTAAGTGAACTTAAAACAATCTTCACATGAACCCATTATAATAAATGACAAATTTAGCTACTTGTGCCCTTCAGCAGAAATATACAGAAAATGAATAGTTACCAAACACTGAATTCTAAATCAAATATAGATGGACCCCTTAAAGCTATAAAAGTTATTGATTTCCTCTTTTTTCTTTTGTTCTTGGATTAACAGACATCACAGCAGCTGGTTATTAGCTTATTTGCCTACTATAGCTTTAAAAGCTGCTGCTGCTGAACATGACGCGGATCTGACATGCCTTTTCTGACCCACTTCAGGTCTTAAAGTCTCTACTAATGAGCGGACGAGTTGAATCGGGTGTTTTAGATGAGGGAGACAGTGCTGGGGTGCCTAAGGACAGTTTTTAAAACCATTTCAGAGACATGTGACGCATATATAACATATTGCATGCATGCACGCAGTTTTAAGGTAGCTTTAATCGCCTTTTTGGTAACTTCATGCCTTAACTGACGGCGTAACTAGGGCATTGCATGCATGTAGGTTCTTTCGCTGTTTGATATGAAATGATACAGGCTACAGCGCGCGCCGGCACCTTTGTGCATGTATTTGAAGAGCGCACGCTATGAGCACAGTATCTTTTCCGCGCTCGTTTGACTCGCGCCTGGCGCGGAGGCGAAGTTAAAGCGCGTCTGAAACGTCTTCCATTTGATATGGTCATAAAGACGTTCTGCATCTAAATAAACACAATCCTTTTCAAGAAAAAAGAGACAGAGGCAGCAGTTACGAATGGGGTGGCCAACCCTAGCCCCGCCCCTGCGTTAATTGCGTTAAATATTTTTAACGCGTTAATCAGAAAAAATTAATCACATGCGTTAATGCGCTAATTTTGACACCACTAATATATATATATATATATATATATATATATATATATATATATATATGTGTGTGTGTGTGTGTGTGTTTATATAATTAATGAAGACAAATTTGTATAATGACATGGGCATTACACTGGTATAAAATATGGTTAATGTTTATTAATTATTTAATAATTAAAATAGCTAAGACCATACTAAATAATGTTTTATTAAAAATGAAAAAAATGTAAAAAGGGTAGGTTTAGGGGTAGGGGGATATAATGTACAGTTTGTACAGTGTAAAAACCATTACACCTATGGAGAGTTCCCATTAAACTTAAAAACCAACAGGTGTGTGTGGCCATGTTCATAATGAATGTACATTATTACAGTTAAACTGAGTAAAACATTAATGTTTCATATTGTCTCTCACAGAAACAAGAAAGAAGTGATCCACAAATGTTTGACCAATTTACTGGTGAGTTGCACAGTGTGGTTTCTTCTTTCTGATTATTTTGCAATAATCATTATGAATTACATGTTATTATAGTAGGATGTAATTACCTGCATTTACACAGGAAGATATTCAAACATATCTCCAGATTGAATTTTTTTAATAAATTTAAAAGTTACACATCCTGTAATACCACAGAGATTATTTAAAATCTAATTGAGGCATATGAAAAATGTATTGAATCAATTTTTTTCTCCCTGTTCTCGTCCTCTTTGGCAGAATTGCGGGATGTGGTTTTTGTGATACAGAGCCAGAAAAACTCATATCACACCCACAGGGCTGAACAAAGAAGAACAGAGCTTCTCCATCAGGCTCAAACCTTAAACCAGGTAGTTTTACATTGTACTTTATGTACAAGTAAGTATGTAAAATGCAGTTTTTGTTTCATTTAACATACTTAGTTTTAAATGCTTTGGTGAAGATATGCTTATGTTCATTCATAATAATTTTATATTGCAGTAAGTTTAATGTTATTATTATTTGTTTTTAACAAGATGGTAGGTATACCCTGCAAAATGAAAATCTTTAATTTCAATTTCGTGATTTTCCAAAAAAGTGCATTAGTGTTTCAGGGCACCTTCAAAGGTGTCTTTACACAGGGTTACTCTGTGCCTGCTCAAAATTCAGTGTAAAAGCGCAATGCCACATAAAAGTAAGACTAAATTATGCCTGCTCAGATCTATCTCAGCTCCTTGTGTCAAAGTATAGTTGCAGTTGCTGTGGAAATTAATTTATGTCACCCCAAATTAGCAGTAAACAGTCTTTGTAAAGACACCTGTAGTAATTGCCACTTAATAAGCACTTCAGTGCCATCTTTGTCGTGTACGTTTAGCACAATATAAGTAAAACCTTTATGGTTACGGTTTATGTTTTCAGATTCTTGATCTTTTAGCCACATGATGGCACTGTTGTTTTAGGAAAAGTCAGATTGTTTTTATTGGGATTTAGTGAAATATTGTACTTCAGTATTAACAGTTGTTTTTGTGGTTTCTAAAGTGTCTCTGTGTGTGTCTGTCACAATGACTACACAGTGTGGTGCTAATTTATTTGCTTGCTGTGGTAGGCTTTGTGCTAGGGTGGTCAATGTAATAGATGGGTGGGAAGACACAACATGTGTCTCTTGTGTGATTTATGTCACATTTGTCTGCCATGATAGAGATATGCATATACATATGTATGCTTTTTTGTGTGCCAAAACTTAAAATCCTGGCTTAGAGACATCAAATGTGACATGAAAAAAAAATGCACCCTTAATATTTACAGTCTAAAACAAGAAAATAATTTCAAAATCTGAAGCAAAAACAGAATGGTTTGACTTCAGCTTTGTGAAATTATGCTACATAAAACACATCTGCATGAAACAAAAACATTTCGGGGTACTTGTGTAACCCATGTTCTCTGAATAGGGAACGAGATGACGCAATGGGAATGCCCCTTGGGTGTGCCAATTGTCTGAAGCCCATATAGAATCACAGCACTTCATGGGCTGATGGAATGGGCGCTGCCTCAGCGATGCTATATCACTCACTCTAGTACTAGTGAACTCAGAGTTCCTGCCGAAGAAGTTCTGTCGGGTCAAGGTGTCCGTCGTTATGACTTGGTGATGGAAAACAGTCCCCATCCTGGATCCTGTTGAGAGGGCACGAAAGCAACTGCGCGACACTCTCAGTATGTGGAGGGCCAACCACGAGGAGAGAACTCTTTTGAGCTTCATCCACCACAGAAACGGCCTCTTATAAAGCAGCTCTGGGGCAGTACAGAGTCTGCTGCCATGAGATCCAGAAACCTGCGACATGTGCTTGAAACTTCTGACACGGGAAACTTGAGTGGGAGCCAAACGGGCCTGAATCAAGACCGAATTGAGCTGGACCCGCAAGAAAACGGTCCTCTGAGTAGGAGTGTAACACTTTTCTAGGTGTTCAGCCTGAATCCAGGAGACCGAAGGTGGTGAAGAAGAATGTCCCTGTGACAACACACCAACTCCCTGGATTGGGTTAGGATGAGCCAGTCATCCAGGTTGTTGAGCACATAGATGTCCCGGAGCCTCGGCGGGGCCAGATACACAATACACTTTGTGAATGTCCGTGGAGACAAAGCCAGACCAAAAGGGAGAACCCGATAGTGGTACGCCTTTCCCCCAAAGGCGAACCTGAGCAGCCTCCTGTGTTGCTGAACAACCTGAATATGAAAATAAGCATCCTTCAGGTTTGCAGTGATGAACCAATCTCCTACACAAATCTGAGCCAGAATAGCTTTCAGTGTCAGCATCTTGAACTTCCTTTTGTAAAGTGAAAAATTCAGGTGATGCAGAACCAGGATCCAGTTCTCCTTCCTTTAATACTACCTTTAATTGATCATGAATGACCCAGAGAATCTGCTCAATCTGCTTACATGGGCACTGACAGGTCAAGGAGCGACCACGTGTGAGGTGGGGAACACACCGGTTCATCACTCCTCCTAATGGGCTCTTTCCTGAGCGTGGAGCGGTCCCTAGCTGCGATGTTAGGGTTGGAAGATTTGCGAGGCCTCCTCCACCTAAATTGCTTAAGGACAGCCGATTGAGTCCTAGCGGTATGAAATTTGTCCACTATTGAGCTGACCACCAAATAAACCTGATTGGGAGATAGGGGCATCAAGGAGAAAAACTTTCTCCTTCTTGAAAATCTCTATAAGATTTAACCAAAGGTTAAAAGGTTGCTCAGCAGCCACCAATCCTGCCATCGCACGCCCAACCGCTTGTGCTGTGTACTTAGCTGCATGCAACGGCAGGTCTGTAGCCCTACGGAGCTTCTTGACCACCTCTCTCTCTTGTCCATATCCTTCAGGACATCCGCTTGATAGGCCTGAAGAATGGTCATGGTATGACGCGCCCAGCTGGACAAGAGTTAAAGCCTCTGTTATACTTTTCGCGTGCGCGGGTCCGCTAGGGTCCGCTATGGTATGTGTGACATAAAAATCGTCATCGGAGGGTGTGCGCGGACGGTCCGCGCGGACATCCGCATGCCTCCCATTTTTTGTGACAGTAGGCTACAAAAGCACCAACTACACATGCGCAGGCTGTGTGAAGACGCTTATTGCTACCCGCATTTCTACAATCTGTCGATAAAACAATATAAAGCCAGATGTGCAATAACTCTGGGCAATTGTTTGTTCACATGTTTGTTTACTGTTCAAGCAGATCTACTGTGCATGCATGGAACACGTCCGCGGAGCGGACCACTAGCGCACGCTTTTGGTAGTATAAATACAAATAGTCCGCATCCTAATCCCAGTTTAACACCTCTGGTGTGACTGTAAATGCAAACCTTGAGCCAAAAACTCATCACCAAACACCAATGACTTGTACATACACTATATAGACAAAAGTATTGGGAAACTCCCTTCTTTAGAACAGAAAAATGCACTTCCAAATCTGTGGCAACAACGATGGGAACATAATTCATGTATTTAAAAATTGTATTTCCATCTCTGTTGCAACAGTTTTGGAAGTGTCTAAAATGACTGTACCCATATGTACAAGTCATTGGTGTTTGGTGATGAGTTTTGGCTCAAGGTCTGCATTTACAAGTCACACCAGAGGTGTTAAACTGGGATTAGGACTTGGTTTTATGCAGACCAGTCAAGTTCTTCCACACTGACTGAATCAATCATTTTCTTTTTGAAGCTTGCCTTATACACAGAGGCATTGTCATGTTAGAATAGAAAAGGGTCCTGTCCAAACTGTTGCTATAATATTAGAAGCACACAATTTCCTAGAACATCATTATATGCTTTAACATTAAGATTTGTACTCATAGAAATTAGTAAAGTAGTCAAACCTGTTCATTAGAAGGGGGCGACCCAATACTTTTGGCAATATAGTGTATGTTTGTTTCTCTGTGCTCACATACTGTATTTTAATGCAGCCAGATTCTCAATAAAACTGTTTTCATTTATATATTTTACTGTTTCTGTTGTCAGACAACAGAATAAATATGAAATAGTGACATAAACGCGGCCCTTTAAGACTAACCAGCTCTCCCTTCCAAAACGTTAATGTGCACAAAAATCCAGATTTATAATACACACAAGATAAGACAAGACAAAGACAATTCCTGTGCTGTGATTTCGGCTATATTTGCTTGTAAAATTAGAGAAGCAGCATAATATCTATTTTAACTGAACGGGCTGCTTCTCTCAGCCCCTCGCTGAACAGAGCAGATGCAGAGAAAGAGGTGCGTGTGTGCTGACCTCGCGCCGTTGCGGCAGTACCAAAGATCACAGAAGCTCGCTAAGGTTTGTCCAAAAAGTCGCTAGATTTGTTGCTAGTCGTTTTTCTGGAAAAAAGTCACTAGGGGGTCTGAAAAGTCGCTAAATCTAGCGACAAAGTCACTAAGTTGGCAACATTGATTAGAGTGAGTGATGTAGCACCACAGAGGCATCACCCGCACCATCAGACAATTAATTGCTGTGATTCTATATAGGCTTCACACTGTAAAAAATAGAACGGGCTATTTACTTAAAAAAAGTTATGGTAATAATATTACACTTAATATTTTTGAGTAGTTTTTAAGGCTTGTTTTTTTTTAATGGAATCTACCTGAATAAATCATGTAAAATCTCCTAAATTAATTAATCTATGACACAATGAATTTAATATAATTTGTGAAATGTGCTCATTTATTTTAAGTTGATTCTCAAAAGTCTGGGATTTTGAGTGAGTCCTGTTTGTATTTGACTGAGTTATTTTGTACATTTAAAAGACTGTATACAGCCAAACAGCTCAAGTAGGAAAATACTTGAGAAATACTGGAAAGTACTGCACTAGCACTAGCAAAGCTACTGCTCATTGAACAAGGCTTAATGCCTTATAGGAGTAGTATCCATAACCATAAGCTCTACTCTTCTGCACAATGATAAGGATTGCACTGCACAATGGAAACTTCAATGTAACAAAAACTCAAACTTTCAAAATGTCAAACATAACTGAACGTTAAACATTAATAGATGTTTCCCTTCACTCAAAAACACATAAAATAGCATTTAATTTCAAAATTTACTCTCTATATCCAGCCATATCCAAAACATAACAATCACCTCTAAAATAAAACTGCAAAATTGAGATAATTCTCTTAAAATAAATAGGTAGCCTTCTTTCCTTAATTTTTTTAGTTTAATCAGTTCCTCAATTCAAGCCTCAAAACTGCTTGAGTTTCCTTTAAAAAAATGAGGAAAACATATCTCATGGTTTTATTAGTAAAAAGTCCTCAATATTTTCTATACAACACTGAATCACAATTTCTTTAATGAAATATACTCTCTATTTTTAATTATCGCCTTGTTTTTTAATGAAAATTACAAGACCCATGATTCATTTTTTACAGTGCAGACATTTGGCACACCCAAGGGGTGTTTCCACTGCATTATTGCTATGCAGCGTAGAGCGAACCTATGAACTATGCTGAGAGAACAGCAGACCGGCTTAATGAGAATGCTAATTCACTCTTTGGCTGCGTTTACACTAGTGCATTTTTGTTTTAAAATGCATAACTTTTGCTATGGTTACACCTGTCGTTAAATGGAGATTTTGAAAATGCTGCAGACCCTGTTTTAGTTTGAAAACTCTAGATTGTGTTTCAGTGTGAACGGACCAAAACGGAGACTTTTAAAAATGATGGTGTGGCTGCCCACATTCGCTCTGAGTATTCTTGATGACCGTGTAAACAATAACATCATGTCCATTGTTGTACCCATAGATATGTATAGCTAGATGCCCCATTCGACTGCTCCAAGCACGTAGATGCGTTTGCCATCTAAATAATAGGGAATCTATGATTGTACCTGCATTAATGGTCATGTGGCATGCTTTTTCGGTGTAGTGTGGACGGGGATCGTTTCTGAAATGCAGTGAAAACGCCAGTGTAGACAAGGATTATTTTCATTTTAATACATAGTTTTAAAACGAAAACGCATTAGTGTAAACAGGGCCTTTGACAGCAGGTGGTGCTTATGGAACAACAGCTATATAGTGTTTCCTTGGTTACTGCTGTAAACAAAGCATTTAAGCTTTAGTACATAGTAATTATTCATGATACAGAGGCAAGCTGAAAAGAAAATACCATCTGAACTTTTCTAAAGACAGTCAGTTCCACTCAGAGATACATTCACCCCAACCCCCAATTCAGTACTTATATTTTCTTCCAATATTTCACGCGTCGGGAACAGTGAGCTTTCTCTAGCTACCTGCTACAGTGTTTTTCTGCTGGTGCATCTGTGCTCCGTTTTCAGTGTCTCTCTGTTAATAAACTATAAAGTAAAATAAATCAAAACAATGTATTTTGGCTTGACAAAGCCTTAAAATTAAAGCTTAGTTTATATAGAACATACAGGTGCATCTCAATAAATTAGAATGCCGTGGAAAAGTTAATTAATTTCAGTAATTCAACTCAAATTGTGAAACTCGTGTATTAAATAAATTCAGTGCACACAGACTGAAGTAGTTTAAGTCTTTGGTTCTTTTAATTGTGATGATTTTGGCTCACATTTAACAAAAACCCACCAATTCGCTATCTCAACAAATTAGAATACTTCATAAGACCAATAAAAAAAACATTTTTAGTGAATTGTTGGCCTTCTGGAAAGTATGTTCATTTACTGTATATGTACTCAATACTTGGTAGGGGCTCCTTTTGCTTTAATTACTGCCTCAATTCGGCGTGGCATGGAGGTGACCAGTTTGTGGCACTACTGAGGTGGTATGGAAGCCCAGGTTTCTTTGACAGTGGCCTTCAGCTCATCTGCATTTTTTAATCTCTTGTTTCTCATTTTTCATCAAGCCATCTGTTTCCCTTTGTTTCTCATTAATGTATATTTTATATTCTGCATATTCCCTTTGGCTAATTATCTATCTGAACTCCTGACATATCATCTCTTTTTAAACAGCCAAAAGCAGACATTTCTGAATTAAATCTCACCTTCTGTGAGTCATACCATGTAATAAGGCCTTGGTTGACTCTTCTCTTTTGCCCCATTTTACTAGATCCCACCTTCATTATGAGTTTTGGCTGTTTTTTTTTTAAGTTGACTTATTTTTGAAAGTTAGGCTCATTAGAAGACTATTTTCACATCAGTGCTGCCAGGAAGGATTGGAGCTGTTGAGCGGGAAGGTGAGAACGCTCCAGTTGGCATCTTGACCTCCCATTGACCAGCAGGACTCCTCAATGTTACAGCATGTGGGAACGGCTTCCCAAGCATCGCCCTGTCTGACATATCAGGCTTGCTCATTAAACACCATGTGCTGGGGCGAGAACCTCTGAGTAAAAGCCCACCGACTGGCTGTGACTTGGCAGTAGAAACCACTTCTGGAAAGTGTTTCCATTGCATAAATTCATAAGGGCTGACTTCTTTTCACCTCATTGTTTTCCTTCTCTTTGGGTTTTGTCATAATCATCATCCGGCATCTCACTTTTGGCAGTATAACTGGCAGTTCAGTTGGGCAACCCCAGTATTTTTGTCACTCCTTCAAAAAATGCAGCTTATAATAATAATAATGTGCAGAGACAAGTATAAGTAAGCCATCTTGATTTGCATGAAAAGTGGAAAAAGGAGCAAAAACATTGCTCTGGGAACCTGTTCGTAAACTGTGCTTCATTTACTTGCTCAAAAACTGTTTGGTTTTTACTGCTTTTCATAATGGCACACTTTGCATTATTTGACAATTTTGCTGCAGATGCTCTCAGACAAGACAGAATACTCAAGAGTGAGAGAAGTGACTAGTGATGTTGCACAGAATGTTCTAATATGGAAGTGATTTTGGCACATTTTATACAACAAATTAGTAGCTGTGGGCACATGCTCACTCCTTCATAATCCAGATCAGTCTACATTTGAGTGAGCTGGCTAAGGACAAATTTATGTGCATACTCGGCTGTCATCCATCTCTGAGAAATTTTTTAGTAATGTTTTCTCCAAATATAAATCCACAAATTGTACAACATCATTAGTGAATGAGGGCTATAAGGCCCACCCAATTGGCTCAAGGAAGGTATCCAATGGTGGGTGAAGGTTTCCTGGATTCGGTCTTTTTGGTGCCCAAAGTAATTTAATTTCTATTAAATTATAACCTGATTCCATTTTATTTATGACCTCACATTTGGGTTAAAATACTGGTTATTACAGGTCGTTCATAGGATAAGTTATGATGATGATGATAATGCTTTATTGTCAGACAAGTCTGAAATTTTTCTTGCATAACAGTGTCTATGTTTACAACATTCAACACCAACAAATACATTTAAACTACACAGTACAAAAACATCACACATTATACATTACACTTACATAAGTCTTACATATATCCTACATTACATATACTATACGTTTGAAGCTAAGACATCCTTCATTACATATACTACACCCTACACTTTACAGCACATTCACCTCTTATACTCATTATTTATGATTGAGTGTCTTATTCACCACAAGGATAGCCTGATGCACAAATGAATGCTTCAGCCTCACTCTGTTGAAACTTTGGACCCTGTACCTCCGATTTGACGCTAATAAGACAAACTCAGTGTGCAGGACATGATTAGAATCAGCTACTATATTATTAGCTTGCCTTAACAAGTTGTTATAATAGGCTAAGTCATATAGCTTCTCGAGAGGCTGACCAACAATCCTTGAACAGATTTTTATTTAATTAAACAATTTGGTTTTTAACTTAACTGATAGACTCTTTGAACCATATAGAGTTACAATATTGCAGTATTCTCATAATCACTGACATAAAGAAGAGCAAAAGTATCTTCCTACTCACTCCAAAAGACCTAAGATGACGAAGAAAGTAAACTCTCTGCTTTACTCTTTTACAGAGAGTATCAATATGATCCTTCCAAGACAGTATATCATTCACCATCACTCTTAAATACTTGTACATTTTGACCTGTCTGTTTTTTTCATTATGAATAACAACAGGTGATGTACAACCATCAAGTCTAGACCAAAATATGGTTTCTTCAGTTTTGCTCGTATTGATAACAAGATCATTATTCTCACACCATTCTACCAATTTTGTCACACCCTGTTGATGTAACACAGGACTATCTGAAGCATTCTACAGGTATATTAAAACAGTGTCGTCAGAATACTTTAAAATATATTGATTTGTCATGTCAGCTCGACAATCGTCTGTATATAAAGTAAAAAGTATAGCAGAACTGACACATACCTGGGGTACTCCAACATTTCTTATAATAGCAGATGACAATGTTTTATTCACTTTAACTCTCTCCACTCTATTTGTGAGAAATGAGATATACCAACAAATCAAATGTGAATTTACACCCAACTGTACAAGTTTTGACACCAAAATATCAACCTGTATTGTGTTAAACGAGGTGGAAAAATCTAGAAACAGAGTTCTTGCAGCAATAGTAGGTTTATCTAGATGTTTAGAAATAATATGTACTAAAGTAGCAACTGCATCTTCAGTACTGTAGCCCTTCTTATAGGCAAAATGCCAAGGATCGAATTTGTCTTTAACCATCTGAACTAAATGCTGAAGTAACAATCTTTCCAAGCATTTCCCACTTACTGAGGTAAGGTCTAAAATCCTTATATTCTTTCGGACATGGAACTTTGGATAATGGTTTTATATATGCAGTCTTCCATAACACAGGAAAAATATGTGTGTCAGTTGAGGCCTGAAACCTGGTTGTCACACTAAACCTAATTCATTTGCAAAATTCTTTAGAAAACCTGCACTACACCCGTCAGGACCAACAGCTTTGATAGATTGAAACACTTTCCTGACATCATCTACCTCAACAACAATTCTCTCTGCAGATATTGGAGCCACAGCATCTATTATTTCATTGCATTTGGTATATTTACCTGTTGATTTGAATCTAGTAAAAAAAAAAAAAAAATCATTCCCAAAACAAAATTCGTTATCAGTAACAATGGATTTATTTGAGGGAGCTTCACTAGAGGGCACTCCATCCCGGACTTCTGCCACTCCATCAAACACTTAATTTCCCATAATCCTTTGCCCGGACTCATCAGCACTCACTGTTTGCACCTGTGTCTCATTTACCCTGTCTGCTCACCCTATATAAGTCTGGTTCAGTTTGTCATTCTTTACGAAGTCTTGTGTGTGTCATTGCTGCAATTCTAAGCCGTGTTCCATGTTTCTTCTGTGTCCTGGTTCCCGGTTCTGTTACTCTGCCTGTCTTTTGGATTAACCCTTTGTCTAGTTTTGCCCCATTGTTATTGTTTGGACTGATCACCTGTGTTATGACCTTTGCCTGTTTTTGGACTCTGTTTGTGGATTACCCTTTATTAAACTGCATTTGGATCCTCTAACTTTGTGTCTTGGAGCAGTTCATGACAGTCCCATACCTGCTTAGTATTATTAGTCTGAAATGCTTCTTCCAGGCACTTCCTATAAGCTTGTTTTGCTTCCTTCAATTTAATTTTAAACTCTCTTTCTGTTTGTTTAAATATCTTAGTATCTTCTTATATTCTTAAATGCTACTTTCCTCAAATTTATTGAGGAATAGGCATTTATTGATTATAGGCATTAACATGTGCTTAATTACTACTAATAAATGGCTAATATTCTAGTAATTTGCATGCTAATAAGCAACTAGTAAAGAGACCTTAAAATAAAGTGTTACCGATTATTCTTTTTAACTCTTGCTTGTACTTGTTCATTTCGATTCCTAACACTTCAAGTCTCGTACGGGCCAGGTATATGGATTTCATACCCACAAACTCGTCAGTCTTGGTCACTAGACAGAGGTAATTGGCTAATTCTATTTAGATGACCACCTGCATTCTTGCTCATTCTAAAAGTACTTTTATTTAATCCCCATAGATCTGTATACACTTGAATAAAGCAACATTATCCCTTGTCAGAGGTCATGACCGCTATTATAGATTTAAGCTGACCAACATTACTTTCTTTGATAATAGTTTTGGTACGGTCATGCCATGGTTTCCCATGTACACTTAGCTTGAATAATATTACAATATACAGAGGTAAGGCCCACCCAAATTTAGGTTGGTTGAACAACATTCAGTTGACCTAAACAGAAATTCCCTTTTTGGCCTTTAAAGTCTAATGGCTTGTAGTGGTACAGTTCACTACAGTAAAGTACAGTATGATTTAGCAGGGTACACCCAGATCCGGCTTGCGTTTCCACCGCCAACAGTACACTTACTTAATGGTGTATACCGGAAAATAGCAATCGACGTCATTCTCGTGCGAAGAAGAAAGTGTGACATTCTCTGTGTGTGTGTGTGTGTGAAAATATAGAATTGTAAAATACACTGTTATATTTTTTTGATATCAAGATCCGCAGAAAAAGAAAATAAATAGCACAGTAAATAGCCAACGGATGTAACTTAGAATGAGAGATGGATCGGTTTGTGAAAGGGAAGAGAAAAGCCAGATGAAGTTGCACAGACCCAGGCAGGTGCTGGTCATTCAAAAGCGAAATATAGAAAATATGGTGAGGCATATCTTGCTCTAGGCTTCACTCACCGTATTTACACCGGACGCTAGAGTTGTTGCATCACTCCATATAAAGTCTATAGATATAAAACATTTTATGCATATCACAATGTTAGTTTAAACATTTAACCTAGATAAATGTGTGCTATTAGGCACATATCCAATCGTTTGTGCGGAGAGTGGAAGCTAAATTGCTCTTTGCGGGACATGGAGGCGCCAGCGCAATACCTCACATTTTTTTTCTTAATAACAATGGAAACAACTTAAAATATGCCATCATTTTTGCTCCTAAAGGAAAGAGTAATACATCATTCAGAACTGTAAAGGGTCTACTTTTATTTTTGGGTACTCACAATATCAATAAAACATTGTGCTTTTGTAAAATAAAGAAAACAAACAAGCTGTGCTTTCTGCTGTCTCTGTCTTGAGCAGGAGCGCTTCACAAAAATGAACTGAAACTCAGCAAATACTTGCCTCAGACATGATAAATATATCTATAGAAAGCTTTAAATTACTACTTTAAAACAAAATAATTCAAATCGAAAACAGAAACTCTTTCATTATGTAATCTATAAAGATGTAATCTATAAAGTCAATTTCATCTTTACGATATTGACACAGAATTTTTTGCATATGGCAGGAGGCTGACTTGCTACGCCACTAGTGACAACTAATTGGAATTTGCATTTAACAAGGCCTAGACATAGAGTTTACATCTTTTGGGGACAGATAGTAATTTGCATGAAAGACACTGGGAAATAGCAAACCCTCTACAGTAAGCAACATATTTCTAAACTCTTAGGATCTGTATTACCTTTTAGTCTGCTTCTTGCATTGAGTCCATTGTACCAGTACCAGAGACAATTCAAATGATACCAAACATGACTGTGAATATCACTTGCATTCATGTCAAATATTATATTTTGCTGTTGACCATTCTCAGTGAGCTGAGTGAAGGGAAGGATGGGTGAGGGGAAGGAAATGGATGAAAAGGAACAATATATAGGTAAGAAAGGAGTTTTCCTGCATCTTCTCTCAGTGAGATGTGGAAACAGATGCCTGTATGTTAATACACTGTGTTTTATTGTTTGTATCTCAGAAGATCAAAGTGACTGAGGTTCTTGAGTCTTACAGGGCTATTATTTTTGCAATTCTTTTGGTAATGCTTGGAACGCATAAATTACACGCATTATCTTTATCTGACTTAACAAGTCAACAGCCTGTCGTGACATTGCCTTTATTATGCAAAGTTGTCTGAAGATATAAAGTTCAGGATACAAGAGAAAAAAGTTTAAAACGTGCCTTTAATAGAACACAATTTGTGTTTTAAAACAGCGAGTCATGTGGGGGGTGTTTTCATTTTCTGCTGTCAATCACTTAAAAAAAATGTTATTGTCTACACTCCCAAATGTTGAATTTTTGATCTTCCATCTGTTTAATTTTCCAGCACATTCTGAATAACCTCAAACTCTCTGCTATTGTATTCATCATTTAAATAAGCCAGTGTTTCAGTCTTCTAAGAACATTTGGTGCATACAGATACCCTCTGGCATCCCATTACTCCTACCTTTTCTCATTTAAAATGGGTATTCCTTGACCTTTCTCCGTAAAGGTCAATGTGAAGTTCAAACAACTGTAGTAGAGCCATAATCCCCAGACTTCTGAATTGCTAGTAGTTCCTTTTGATGTCATTTGGAGTTATGAATGTTTATTTTAAAAATATTTTATATTATATTAATTATATTATATTAAGACTTAATATGTTTGAAAATGATATAAATGTAATATTTTCAACATTAAATTTAATTAATTTAAATATTTTAAAATGGCAACTATACAACTTTATCAGTCTGGTTGACATGAGGTTTTAAAGAGGGAGTTCTACCAAAAATAAAAAATTTGTTGCTATTTATTCATCTATATGTAATTCCCAACTCTTTGGTTTTTCCATTTCAACAGAATGTTCATTTATGGAACATGTTTTCCTTTAAAATTGGATTAACTGTGAATTCATGCATATCAATGCATATCAGTTGTTACATGTTTATTCATAAATTACCTGGCAGCTTTCAGTGCTGTCGCCTGTAACTGCTTTCTACCTTAGTCTGTGTCACCTGTTATAGAATGCATTGAGTTAGGAATAAGACAAAACCCTTTAAATGGGTGTCGTTCATTTGAGATGTTACCAGATTTTCTGCTGTTTTGCAGAGTTCACCAGATGTTGTGCTCCTTCACAAGCTGTCAGACTATGATGGGAACTGGAGCATTCTTCCAGCACTGCCACAGTAAAACTCATAAACATACACAATACAACACAGAATGTACTCCACCTCTCGACGTCAGAATTACGAGTGTTTATTCATAAGGTTGTCTTAAACACATTTTAAGCAGCTGTACTTCTTGTTTTTCTTGTCTTCAGCCTTGCCTCACAATACTGTCAAACATCTTCCTGGATTGTGTTTTTGGAAGAAGGGACCAACGTGAACTTACATAACCTTCTGCGGGTGCTGAGCAAATTCAAGACAAGAAAGGTGAGCTGCAGACTTTTCAGTCTTTCAGCTGTTGTTACTGCAACAGTGTAATATCAAGACTTTACGCCTTGTTTACTGTGGTTCTCTTACAGCAAAACTCATTGTATTTGAATCAGGAAAACTAAGAGAGCATGTCATTGGTTGAGGTACTGATCATAAAACATGTCACTGAGACTGGGAATGCAGAATTCCTAGAAAGCAGCCAAAAAGTGTTGTCGTCGTTTACTTTCTCAACCAAATGTACTTTTCACGCTGTGGATACGCAGCACTTGAAATTCTCTATGTAACTTTAATTTCAGTCATCCCACCATAAGCAGCTGCGAGGAAGCCCTTAGGGGTCTATCCTCTCATAAATTGTTTCTTAATTGTGTGAAATGTTACCTGTACTGTTTTTTTCCCCCTTAAGAGACCCAAACATATTGTCAGTAAACAAAAAATTGAATGTGAGGACATTACGGATTTGGATGTTACATGCAACTGCTTGGATCTTGGACAGAAACTATAAACAGGACCGGCTGTTCTGTCCTCCCTGTAAAAAAAGATTTTTTTTTTGACTCTCATTGCCACTGAATTGAAAAAAAAATGTTGTTCCACAACATCTTGGATATTACTATTTAGGCCATGTGAATTGAAAATAAAGTGTTTTAGTTCATGAACTTCTCCATGAGCTAACATTCCCTGGAGAAACAGTAGATCAACACAATACACAAAACCTTCTCCTGCGGACTTGAGGTAATGAAAGAGCAGCCTGAAACAGCACTTGGCACATCAATCCAAAGCCTGCTGCTTCTTAGTTCTTACCCGAGTGTCTTTTCTCCATAGGAGTGGTTTCTGGGCAGACCCCTCCATGATGATGAACCAACAATTATCCACCACTATGCTTTCTCAGAGGACCCCTACAGCTTCACTTATCCTGACTTCATGGCTGGCTGGGCCCTCAGTTGCCCCCTGGCTAAGCGGTCAGATTTCATCTCTGTGCTTCTTGTGTACCTCTGCCGCAAACTGCTACTTTGCCCTTGTAATACAGATATTATTTGATCTGGTATCTCAGAACTGCAGAACGTGTGAATTATGAGCCGCCCAAATCAGATTTCACGATTGACCTTCAACATGAGGTGAGAAAGATCACAAAATATTTCAGTTTACTGTACATATGCCCTACAGTTATCTTTTTTTGTTTGTTAAATATTCATTATCTTGCAGTGGAAGTGCTTGGTGTTTTATAAAAAATATGAATTATTTGTAATGGAAATTGCTCTAATGCATCAGCTAGAAAATATCTCAACAAAAGATATTATTTTCTAAAATAACCCAGACACAGATAATAGACTCTTTACATCTCTCCAAATGTGTCATCTTCGCTCTTCTGAGCTTATATAATGCACTTTCTCTATACTCTCCTTTGGTGTCACATCTCAATTCAAAGTGTCTGGCGTCTCCTGTTGAAATAATGTGCCATCTCCCTATGGGAATATCTGTGTATATATTAATCCTCATTGATTTCACACAGGAGCAGTCACCATTAAAGGGTTTTGAATTTTGTGACACTGAAAGACGCTCTCTGTAATTTTCTCTTGCCATCACTTCTCTCTTTCTTGCTGATAAAAATGAGACTGTATGTTCCAGAGAGAACTCTCAGTGCTACTTTTGTGATTTCTATTGATGCAGTACTCTAAGAGTCTGCTCAAAACCCTCTGGTCTTACCGACTGGCATCTGTCTTGTTCTTAAAGGGATAGTTCTTCAAAAAAATGAAAATCCTTACTGGTCATGCCCTTCCAAATCTGTATGACTTCTTCTCTTCCATAGACCACAAAAATAAGATGCTTAGCGGAATGTTCATGCTGCTCTTTTCCATACATTGGAAGTAAATGGTGACCAAGTTCCAAAAAGCCACTATAAAATATTATAACAATGCAGTTTAATCATTATTCCTTGCAAATCTTTTATTCAAAGTCATATTATTTTGACTCTTAATTTTTGGGTGAACTATTACTACACTCTATTATACACTTTCTTTCTCTGATTTCTGAAGTGCTTAGTTCTTAGTTCTTTGTTTTAATTTTATTTTGTTTCTTAAGTACAACCCTGAATAGTCATTGATTCCTAGAAGAAGTCATGCTTTGCTTCTGTTATTGCTGTTTTAGATTGCTCTCTACATTTGGGAGGAAGGGGGAGGTCCCACTTTGACTGTGGTGAAAGAGTTTTGCTCAGAGCTACACAGCTCGTCCTCAACAGGAGATTGTGCTACATCCGCCAAAACCTTGTCTGCCTGTGTAAGTACTATAAGTGCTAATGCACCTCACCAATTGTTCAGAGAGATTTATACAAGCTTTCAGCCATGGGAATTAATGAAACTATGACAAATTGTTCTGTTCGTAAGAGACTGCCAAGAGAAAGTCAAGGCGTATTAATATCTCACAGTCAGCTGTCATTGAATTTCCCTGCTCTAATGCCCTAATAAATTACAATCTTCAAACGTGAACGCCAAATTCCTGCTTGTGGCTTTTCGCGTTTGCTGTTCTTTCAGAGTGATAATCAAAGGCCTATGAATTCATATTCCTCGAAATAAGCCACCTTATACTAAGTGTCCTCTCAAAGCTGACACACAGACATTCTGTAATAACTTAATGGTCCTAAGTCCTACTATCTCTTAAAGTTGGAACAAGAGGTACTTTGGTTTTGACCCAAATACTGTAACGCCCAGATTGGTAGCAGACACCAAACTGCTTTAAATGTCTTTTATATTCTTCACAGGGAAACCCTGTGCAGAAGGAGGACGTCTTTGTTGCTGTTAAAACATGTCAAAGATTTCATGGAGATAGAGGTGGGTGTAGTCAGCCCATTCTTCAGAAATAGAAAAAGACCATGATTTGATCATAACTAACCAAACTTTAAAGGTGAAGTCAGGGCTTTTTAGGTAACAAACTAATAATGAGCAGCAGTTTTATAGCATTTATTCATTTTGTTCAGTGTTAATTTCTGCATGTAATAAAACGATCTATTAGGGTTGTAAATGTTACCATGAGTTATGGAGATTAGTTTACATTATTAACTAACTTGAACTAAAAATAAATGATTTTTTATTGATAATATTTTTCATTGAGTTATTATGCAGAAATGACACATTTCACCTCTGCTTTATCATTGCCATTAACATTAGTCTTTAAGATACATTAGATGCCGTTTACAGAGAGAGAAATCTTTGCTTCTTACAAATATTTATGACTGCATGTTTTATTTAGCTTAGCTTTTATTTAGTTTAGAATTACGAGGGATTGGACCATTCAGTCTTGATTAAAAAGCAAAGCCTGCAAATCGGCAGAAAAGAGACCACCAAGCCATGCATTGAGAGGATTACAGATAGACAATTGTAAAAGAGAATAAATACAGATGCCATGTGATGTCTGGAAGTGACAATGAATTGATTTTTGTTGATTGTTGCCTCACAGAGTTCCATTGTAGCTTTTCAGAAACATTGTCCTCACAAAGACAACTCTCTCCCCAGTTCCCTTCTCTGGTCTTTTTGTACTGTATAATAGGACAGGTATAAATGCTGTTTTATATTCAAGGACAGATTCCATTTTGCAGCTGGTCAGGCGTAATTGCACCGATTTGCATGATTATGTTTAGAGTTTGATTTTATCAAACATTCCAGGCAGCATTTAATACTACAACATTTTGTGTGTGGCTACAAAGATCATAAACATCAGTGTTGCTAATACATCTGCAAATTTACAGAAGGATATATTTTTCGTGAAGTTTTTAACTTCATATTATTTATTGAGTTTATCTATCTTTCTTTTTGCTCTTTCAAATGTTATAATCTCAAGTAAATGTAATGCTATCTTAAACTGTATGCTCAAATTTATCTTCACAGTTCCTTTAGTTAAACAAACTTGGGAAAAGGATGCTGCCTCGTTGGAGTACTACAGTGACATCGCAGACCCATATATACCCACAATCCACTTGGGAGTCCCTAACACAGAGAGAGGTTTGTCTCTTGATATTTATTTTGGGATGACAACAGGGCAGGTTCTACTGTGACCATTTATTTATCATAATCTCAGAGGAACATGCAGCACTCATTAATATAAGGTTTTTAATCACTATGTTCAAACAAGCATCAACTTGTCAAACTGAATTACACAGTCTGAGGTCATAAAAGGGATGTGAAAAGAAAAAATGTATTTGCTTTGTATCCTCTAAGAACATGGCTCACATTGTCTCAACCTGTGACCCAAAACCATATAAAAGTACAAAGCCTCCAAAATGTTTACATTTAAATGGACTGATGTTTCCCTCTTGTCTTTGTGATTTTCATTCATTTTATTCATAGACTGACTACGGCAAGCTTAATCGATTGGGCATTGCTACTGGTCAACAGTTGACATCAGTTTACTTGTCACAGTAAAAATTCCTATGTGCTTGCCATTTTCCTCTGTTGTTTATGCACATTTGTTAATGGACTTCTAAATGATAAGTGTGCTGCAAAGAAATAATAGATCCTTCTTCCAATAGACAGACAGACTGGTGGATGGATAGACAGAAGAATAGAGAGACAATTGGATAGACAGACATACAGATAGATAGACAGATAGATAGATGCCAGTGCATTATTATCAATAGCCCCAGGAACTAGGGACTTTGGGCCGGTACTTGGTGTGTTTCCACCGCAGGAACCAGGGGCCGGATTCACGAAAATCTTAAGAAATAAGTTAAGAAATTTCTTAAGATAAATTCCACGAAGTTCGTAAGAATGTTCTTAAGAATTTTTCAAGAATTGCACTTAAGTTCTCAAATATATTCTTAAGAACATCTTAATTTTTTACTTAAGAAAATGTCAGTCTTTATATGAGTGAATACATGACGCACTGATAAACTCGCACTTTAATGTCTTTTTGCGCTTCCTGCAGATTACCCTAATAATCATAATAAGCACGCACACTCTTTTTGTCGCGACTTTGACTAGCGCTCAGCTTCACATTTTTAATGCGACGCATGTTTTTGAATACCCTGTCTCAAGCTGCAAGCTGTGATCTGTTTTATTCATTTTTGTGCTGTGTTTTTGCGCTCTCATCCGAGTCAGCGCTTCTGGTATGTTTCCGTGCTGCTACAGCAAACGCGTCCTGCGTATCGGCACATTCATATGCACTGCATACTGCCAAACATTATGTCGGATTTATAGGCTAAAATAAAAGCATCCAATTAAAGCTTCCTATCTGACTCGTTTTGTAGAGTTGCTACTGAGTTTTGAAGTCAGCAAAAAGTAGCATCACACATATAGGCTAATCATGACCGATCATTGTTTACATTATCAGTCATCGCTGTCACTTCAGAAAACTCGTGTACATCCCTATTTGTTACGGGGCAGACGAGACGTGAGACGTGCGGATCCATTTGCGAAGCTTTATTATAAAACATGGTCAATAAACAGGCAGGGTCAAACAATGGCA